>JBBPDH010000018.1:404969-418974 GCA_037974565.1 Clupeocharax schoutedeni | reverse complement strand
AAAATATAATAATAAACGTAAATCCAATGTGTACTCGCAGCTTTATTAACAGCATTTTCATACAAGTTTTTTTTTCTGTGCAGCCCGCGGAGCGGTACCACATGACCCACGGCCCGGTACCGGTCTGCAGCCCGGGTGGTGCAGTGGTGCAGTGATCTTCCAGTCACAGGGTAACTCCCTAACCACCAGGTCACCAGCTGCCCCTGATGGTTCTGATCATTTTTAAAGAAAACATTACAGTATACCTATTTCTAATCTGCAAAAAGCTGTAGTCTGTCTTTTATTAAGTGAAGTGTGGATATCAAAACAGTTAGATCTCATATATTATCATTTGGACCTTGGTATCTCTCTGAACTGCACCTAATAGTGCTAACATAGACTAGCATTTATAGATGCCATCAAATGATGTGTAACTGTCTTAGAATGAAATGTAAGTCGAAAAGTATTTATATGGTAATAAGTCCTCTTTAAAACTACCAGAATGAAGATCACCTCAAGAAATAAAGAGATTCGGCTGTTTTTTAGTTCCAAACCTGGTGAGATCACTCTATAAATGGGACCGTATTATCTTAATGGTGTAAATGCTGAAAGAAATATGGACTAATGAGTTTAATATTTAATATGAAATATTAAAGGATGCTTTGTTCAGGCTGTTCTTTGAGGTATCAACAAATTTTGTGTTGTTTCTGCCAGAAAATTAAAGAGGCCTCTATAGTCATGCGTGAACACAGCACAGCGGAAACATTTTCTCTGTATTTAACCCATTGACCAACACATGCAAGAACACAGCGCCCAGGAAGCAGTGTGTGGGAACAGTATCTTGCTCAAGGGTGTCTCAGTAATGCCACTGGCAGTCCTGGGATTCAAACCCACAACTTTGTGATCACAGGGGCTACTCCCTAACCACCAGGCCACCACTCCAAAGTACTCAGACATTGTAATTATTATCAAAGCTCACTATACACTGTAGTGAATTGCACACTGGAAAGCATTTTCCAAATCAATCACACTACATTATTTGTTTTTCAGAGAAGGTCAGTTTTACCCTTTTACTCTTGCTGGTACCTGTCTGTCTCAAGTCACTCCTGCCACTCTTGCCCACCCTGCCTGCACTCTCTTCTTCACCTCTCTTTCACAATTCCCGTATTCTAGACTGTTGATCATAAGTATTTTGGAACTGCTCCACCTTCGCCAGCTGTACGCCCTGCAATTGTTTTTTTTCCCCCAGAGTATATCTTCATCTTTCCAGTGTCTCCTCAACGTCCTCTTAACTCTCGCTATAGCTCACAGCCCGTACAAACTCCACATCCCAGCATAGCATTCATAGGTATGTGTGATCTGCGCATGTTCAGACAGGAGGCGGTTCGACTTGTCCACCACGGCGCGCGCCGTAACCGCCATAACTGGAGCCGGGGGATCGGTCTGGGCTCTCGGAGGTGAGTTACACTCGGACACAGGCACAGCTCAATCCAGTCTCTGTCAGCACTCCGGGCATTTGAACATTAAACCGATGGACTCCCAGAAGAGCCGGGCTTTTGTGGTGCCAGGGGTGCGGGTTGGCCGGGTTCTGTGTCCGGACACGCCTATACGAGAGAGCTGAGCCTGCGATTAGCACTGTGCTAACGGGGCAGAGCTCGAGTGGCTGTGGGGTATTTTTAGAAAGGAACGAAAACACGTGTTGTCTGGAGTCCGATGTCCCCACAGGCCATGCGACAAGACAGCTCCACTTCTTTTTCACTTCTTTTTTTATTTTAATTTGACGTAAGCTTGGCCTCGTTAGCCTGAAATGAATCAACACACGCTTAGCTAGCTAACATTAGCTCAACAGCATGTCTACCTCACAGCAGAGTGAGTAACGTCTTTAGTGGGCTTGGCTAGTGGTGCCAAGTAATTTTAACCCTAAACAAGCAGTTTAGGTGCACTATAAACTGTTGTTTATAGTCCCCCCCCCCCTAAGAATAAGGTCGCTGGAGATGGCCAGTCCTGCAGCCACGCAAGGTTTTTTTAGCTGACGTTAAAGCTAAGATACCAGCAGCCCTCAAACCTACATTAGGCTGTAGTTAGCCAAACTGCAGCATTATAAGTGTTAAAGCTGGTTAACACATGAATTCTGCTGGTAAGTGGAGTAAAAACAGACAAATTATCTTCTATCAGCCTGAAATGAATGGATAATTTACAGGAAAGTTAATTGATATACTAACTTCAGTTTGAAGTAACACTACCAGCTCCTTCCGTTCATTGAGTTTTCGATTCAGGTCATCGTCTGTAAGTCCAGA
Organism: Clupeocharax schoutedeni; assembly: GCA_037974565.1. Classification (NCBI taxonomy): domain Eukaryota; kingdom Metazoa; phylum Chordata; class Actinopteri; order Characiformes; family Alestidae; genus Clupeocharax; species Clupeocharax schoutedeni. Next base: position 416,698 of record JBBPDH010000018.1, on the reverse strand, counting down.
AGCTGGCCATGTGACATTTCTACATTGTCTAAACACAGTCCGTTGGGATCTCGCCACAACGAAAAAGTTGCAGTAGAAGGTTCCAGTGTTTCCGTGCTGTAAAGCACAAGGGGATTAATTGGAGGGCTGTTCACTCTTGGTCCACCTTTTGAAGCTGGGTTTACAGTTAAGTTCATGCTCCCAAATGCCCAAAGCGAATTATCCTACTGATCTTTGATTTTTTAAACTTTGAAATTTTGGCTAACTGCTGACAGCCTGGAAATATATCAAGTTTTAGTAAAACCACATTACTGTAGGAATACAGGATTACCAGCATATCCATAGAGACTGACTTCTCTTCTTAGAGCCCTAATTCAAACATGCACATGGCTGGTTATTCATGCTGCGTGGAATGAACTTATGTATGAAGTAATGTATGAAGATCCCTGTGAAATGTGAGGGTGGAGCCCACAAGGCAGTGCTAAAATTCCCTTCTGCTGTTCTGCCTGAGAACCTCTCAGCCGTTCCAATGAAAGTTCACTTTTCAGTCAGACTCTTTCTGGGTTTCTTTTACGTTTGTGAGGTGAGCATCATTATCCCTATCCCTGTATTCATAATATTGTGCAAAAATGTTAGTCCATATTTTTAAGAAAATACAGTGTTTTTCTTACATCAGTTGTAAATTAATGTTTCTTGTTCTGGAGATGTTTTACGGAGTGTTCAGTAAATTTGAGCTGACTTATTAAATATGAGCGTACTCATGGTCATATTCCAGTGATTGTAGTGCAAAATAACAGCCTGTTTCATCTGAAAGTAAAGGTTTGCATCATAAGCCAGAAAAGACAGAACATGCAAATAGATCCAGTAATTTGACCTGTGTAAGGGAAACGACTTCCAACAGCCCACACTACAGTTTGCACTATAGATACTTTTCTGTTTGGTGCCTCCCATGTTTTAACAGTGTTTCTGGGTTTGTTTGTTTTTTTTAATAATTAAGTTGTTCAACCTTGCCTTTGGACTTTTATGTAAATTAACTTCTTATAGAGATGTGAAGATATTACAAAGCAGTGAGTAGAAAGTATGAGAAGCTTTGCATCATATGCAACTATGTTTAGGTAATAATTTGTTTAAATAAGGAAATAGATCTTTAGAATTAACATTCAAGTGTGGGATCAGCTACAATAATGTTTTGATTCCAGTGATTGTAGTACACTTTTATTGTATCCAGTAAATCCAATTTACTTTTATTTTCCACTCTCAGTTTATATCTTTCTGCCAAGAAGAGGTTTTTTCTTTTTCTAGTGTTAGCACCATATGTTTCTACAAACAAACCCATATTTCCCCAAGAAAATACATTGACTTCAAACTGCCTCCAGCTCTTCATTATGGTGGTAGATTTAGGACTTGCTGAGCTACCAAATTTCACTGCTACACAGCTGTTTCTGACATCACCACGATTAGTATTTACAAAGCAGTTATAAGATGGTCTGATCTTGTATCACATTGTTCTGTATTTTTGTCACAAAAACAGATTCTAGATTATTGCTTGGGTTGTGAAAAGGCTGCCCACAGAGTTTGTCTACACTCAGGTTTTGTTCATTTTTATCTCAGAAAAGGTTAAATGTGTCCTGAACCACATGGGCAGGTCTGTGTCCACTTGCTGAGAGCTGGATGTGATTTGTGTGTGTTGAGAGGAGCTTATGGGATGTAAAAACAAAACAGCTTTGTCTGACTTTTGAATAGTTTTACTAATGTTATCCCTGTAACTGATTGACCAGCCACATCTAGAAAAAGTGAAAGAATTTGAATTTATCATTACAATAGTATTTAAACTGTGATTAATTGAATTGAGGTGGTAAAATCTCTGCTGTCATAAGATTGGTTAAAAAAACCTGATAGCATTGTCAATGAGTCAGTCATAGTGAGGAATCACAATCTGAATAATAAAAATGTAATTTGTGGGTCAGTGAAAACATTCTGCATGAGGACCAGTGACACTCGAATCACTTCAGAAAGAGCACTCAGATGGCCCATCTAGATTGCAGTGAAAGCATAAAACAGCAGTAGGCAAACGCACATCTCATTCATTATTGATGGCTTGTTGAGTTGTTTCAGTGTTTAGTGTTTCCAATAGTTTGCGTAGATTTATAGAGACACTTCCGTAGTCTATTTGAATCAGCTAGAGCTATTTAACTCGCCTGTTATGTTTTCCTCTCAACAGCCAAACAAGCATTTTTATCATCTCTCTTTGCGTAAACATTGATAGTCTCTTTATATGTCTGTCTTCTATCTGTCAGAGAAATGGACCAGTGTGAGGGTACCTGCTTAAGGAGGGTTCTAATCTCGGTGTAAAACCTCTAGCTAACTAGATATCAGTAATAAAAATGGGAAAACAACCATGAAATAGTAATGGGCATTGTTTTTATAAGGTTGAAAAGATGCATAATGTTGAAAATAGGAGCGTTTCAATGTTCTTTGTTTTGTTAGTTTGCATATTTTCGTGTTGAGTAAAACAATGCCCATTACTGTTTCATGAGTTGTTTTCCCGTTTTTTCCTGGTCTGTTAATTTCAGTCCCTTGATTTTCATATTAAATAGTTGGAACTCGCCTATTAAAATAAACTGTTAGTGTAGTAGTATTGTATTTAGCCTGTAATCATGCTAAGAAGTGCCAGTCAGTCCAAATAATTATTTTGGACTCTAAGGAGATACACCAAAATGATCACTATCAGAATAATTGGTTTTGTAGTGTAAATCAAAGATTCAGTACCTTTTTCATATGGCAATTTGACAAATAATTCAGTACATTTGGAAAATGCAAATCTTTTTTGGCATTTTGCATTTTTTGCAAAAGTTTTGTATTGAGCATTTGAAAATGTGTTTTTCAAAGTGAGTAGTAAATAAATAATCAAACAATTACAGTTCAGGAAGTAATATATTTAACCTTTTTTGTGATCTTTTGATACCAAAAAGATGTTAATTCATTTATCTAATCTGTTTTATTGACTTACGTTATCTAGCAGTTGTAACTGTTTTTATAATATATACGTAGCAGTTTAAACTTGGCACTGGGATCTTATTTGGTTCTGTTTGACTGTTTAAATAACTAGCTTTTTATATGCTATGATTTCTGTAAGAGGCATGACTTTGGAAGCCCTGTTTCTGCTATGAGTGCACTGTCACTGTTGATGGTGCAGAAGCAGTGTGACCGCTGGTAAAAAGACCGATGGTGCTTTCACAAGGACCAGAGGTTCTGTCACTATGCTACTTGTGCTCTTCTCATCTCAATGATTTTATTTCATTCTGTTGAAATGCTTAGAATGCTACACCCTAGACCAGAGAATACGAATAATGTAGTGCAGGCTAGTTGTGTCACTTTTAATTCTTTACATTTGTAGTTTGATAAAACACTCAAATATGCAGAAGACAATGGAAAAAACCAGTGTGTTCAAGAACACCTAATGATTCCTCAAAACGACTGACAAGTAGCAGACCTAAACTAAAGGGGCGTAAATATCTCGTAGATGTATTTTCACTAGATTCCACATGAAAAGCATATTACAAAAAGAGGGTGTTTAGAAATAGAAAAATTTATGCTTAATGACATAATATTTCAACCAGCATTAATGATAATAATATTGTTATAAATAGGATTTATGATCCATATGTTTAAAAATGTATTTATATTTTCTCCACCAGTGCCTGTAGCGGGGTGAATCAAGATGGGAGACAAGCCGATTTGGGAACAAATAGGATCCAGCTTTGTTCAACATTACTATCAACTATTTGACACAGACAGAACACAGCTTGGATCGATATATGTAAGTATAGTTGGATGATACGTTCATTTTACGGTAACATTACCTTGTTCAATTTGTGTCCCTTGAAGCAGTGAGGATGTGATGCACACAGATCCTCAAATAATAGTATTAGAATGAAAGTAAGAGAAAAAGAGTGTCATGGGGTTTTCTCTGGAGCACTTTATCAATGAATCAGTGGTGGCCATACTTTAGTCCTTCGCGTATATAAGGAAGTCAATGGGGGTTTTATGTCTTTATATAGAATGAGCTTAAAAAACCAGTGTCCAGTTACTTCTACCCTTTGTTTCAAGAACATATTTGCTACATACATTTTTTAAAAAATGTTTGCAGTTGTCTTTGGCTCGTGTAATAACACCCGCGTATAATTAAAAATCAGCAGCAAGGAGAAATAAATAATGTTTTCGGATTGGCTACTTTTTCAAATCTCCCACCTCTGAGTACAGGTGACTGTGACATCCGGGCCTCTTCCACCACGCCCCCTCGTCCTCCTGCTGGTTGTTTATGTTTGGGGGAGCGTTTATTCCATTCAGGTGACTAATTGTCTTGGTAACCACTGCGCCCAAACATTAACAACTAGCACGAAAATATCCAGCAGAGATTGAAGTCGTGACTGCTGAACCGCGATTAAGCAAGGATTTACTGTGCTCTGATTTTTGTAAACTACATCTATCAGTTGTTGCCATTTTCTTGATCATGGTGGAGCCTCGGGAGAACTAAACGCAGCTTTCACGTCCAACTCATTTACCTACCTCAATTCTCTCTACAGATTGATGCATCATGCCTTACATGGGAAGGACAACAATTCCAGGGAAAAGCAGCGATTGTTGAAAAACTCTCTGTAAGGATTTACTTGGATGATTTGCACTCTTAAAGAATTCCACTCATATTTTTTTTTACATAATTAAAAACGATGCCCATGTCTGAAAATTGTCAGTGTAATTTTTATAATAGCATTTGCTGCTTTAGAAGCATGAATCTGGTTACTGTCAACAGTGTTTTTAGCAATTCTGCAAGGTTGTGTTCACTTTGAATCTAATTGTTTTATATATATTTTTTGCAAAGGTGAAATTTAATACCATAATTTTAAGTGTAACAATGTTGTGAATTAAATTTTCAATGACCTGCAGTTCTATACATTGTTTGTATATACATGTATGGCACTATTAGAATGTTGAGCAGCACATCTTTTATTGAAATTAAAATCATATGTGCGGAAACAAGCCTTTCACATAATGTGTCCAGGCAATGAACAGATGTGTTTGAAAATCATCTTTCTGTCTTCTCAGAGCCTGCCCTTCACAAAAATAGCCCATAGCATAACAGCACAAGATCACCAGCCCACCCCTGACAGCTGCATAATGAGTATGGTAGTAGGACAACTAAAAGTAAGTATTTATATGGCCTTGGTGTCTTTGCCTCCTACACCTGTTGTTTCAGGTTTCTCTTTAGCATGCATCATTGGTGAGAAGTGTGCTGATATGGTTTAGTCCTACATTATGTACTATAAAATGCATGAATCAGCCATAACATTAAATCCAACAGCCTAGTATTGTGCTGCTAAAACGGCTCTGAAACGTTGAGAACTAGTTTGTTCAGCACACCAACAGGTACTCGTTCGGATTGAGATCTAGTTAATTTGGGAGTGCAAGAGTCCTTGGTTTGCAGCACTGTATACATGGGTGGAATGAATGCCCTTAGGTTTCCTAGTAGAACATTGCCCCCAGCTTCAAACTGGACCTGGCCGCCCATATGACATAAAAGTAAAAGTTCTGTTCCTGTGCATATATTCTGATGCCTACATGCTTATTGCCATGGACAGGGGTCAGCGTTTGCTTTCTAACTGGTCTCTGGCCTCACAACCCTATACACAGCAAGCTAAGCATTTTTGTACTACAGTAGCTCTGCTGTGGAATTTGACCAGTGGAGCTAGCCTTTGCTCCCCCCACACATTAGTGAGCTTTGGGTGTCCATGTCACTCTTGGACCAATTTTGGTAGGTACACACAGATCCTACAAAAGCCCTTTTATTATTCTCTTATTCAGTCATCTAGCCATTGCTATTTGGCATTTGTCAAAGTCAGTCAGATCAAGGTTTGCTCATTTTTCTGCTTCTAACACATCGAGTTAAAGAACTGACTGTTCACTTGCTGACTGGTGTCACCATAAGGCCTCGTTCACACAGACGTCTGAACCAAGCCAGGTGAGTGCCTATTGAGCGCCGCCCGTTTTTCTGCTCATTGAAGCAAATCAAAGCGTCCACACGGGCGTTCAGCACCGGTGTTCGGCCGGCTGCGCGTTCGGATGGCGTCAAATAAACGCTGCATGCAACGTTTTCTTGCTGTCAAAATGCCAACGAACGCGAGGAAAATGTCGCTATGGCGTTTTCATGGCGTTCGCTTAGTGTTCTGGAGGACCGAATATATCCCATGATTCTGTACGGCAACTGCGAAAAAACTCTCCTCTCCTGCCTACGGCGCCGTGTCAAGGATTTTTAAAACGAGAATGTAAAAGGTGAGTTTTAAGAAAGAATAGGGATCCATGTTTTCAATGCAGAACTATAAACCAGGATGACACACGTGTGAACACTCTGGACAGAGTAATTACTGCCCCCACAGGTGAATACAGGAAACTACAGATCGGGCGTCAGGCTGGCGTTAAACGGCGTCAGACTAACGCAAGTTGAACGCCTTGCTGACGTGGATCAAGCGTCGCTACCAAACACCACAAAAACGCCTATGGCGTTCAGATCGCGTTCATTTCAAACGCCCTTGTGGACGAGGCCTAACAGTGCTCCTCACCTGTCCAGTGGATTTAATGGTGTGGCTGATCAGTGTGTATCAGTGTGTGTTGAACTGAGATAGAACTGAGAGACTAGACTGAGATATCTGGAAACCTATTCATCTGTGGACCACAGCTCTATGCCAGTAACACATGCCAGTAGAAATTGACACACACCTTCATAGGTTTCAAATGAAGAGATCTTTCAGAGTTGTAGTGTGTGTATGTGTGTGTATATCTGTCAGGCTGATGAAGACCAGGTGCTGGGCTTCCAACAGACCTTTCTGCTGAAACATTACAGCAATGCCTGGGTTTGCACCAACGAGGTCTTCAGGCTTGCCCTGCACAACCTTTGACCTCACGCGAGTTCTCTGGTCACATGGCCTTCCCTTCCCCTCTGACTGTGTGTAAGGATCTGTGCTCTGCTTGGCTTGCCCTGGTTCAAACAAGCTCTACTACTAATGACTCGGGGCAGCATGCAGATCCAGCTCCTCTTCAAATCCCCTGCCATTCGACCACTTTGCTAGACTATATTTATAACGTGCAGTGGCCTTTTGTAAAAGCTTGAAAGCTTTCAGTATGATTTCATGTATTCTTAATACACCAAACTTTTAGAAATCCTACTAGGTACAGAACTTTTTTATATGAGTCTGCTTAGATTTTTTTTTTTCAAGCTCTGACTCCTATGAAGTGAAACTTGTCAGGGGAGCTTTGGTTTGATGACCAACAAAATATTCACGTTAGATTGAATGTGTGATGACATTGTGCAGACATTGACAACTGAGCAGTGAAAACATATTTCCCTCCATGTTTGTTAATTGCTAACGCCTTTGAGAGACCTGCTGGGGACTCCCAGTGGTACACCAGGGTACAGCATTTCATGTGCTAATGCATATTACTACTTTAAATATCCAGACACTGCTGTGTTTTTAAAGCTACAATCAGTATGGGTTTTTTGTGCCTTTCAAAATGTTCTTGAGGGTGTAATGATTCTTCAATGAACATGGCTTTAAGTTATTTTTATGGAGTAATCTTGGCTTGCAATGTAGAAATATCAGTTAAAATGACCAGAGCACTGGTCAGTTCATATGTACTGATTGTAGTTTGAACTATTTGGATAGCATGTACAGTACTTTTGGTGCAACCACTCCCATGACGATCAAATACTGCTGCAACATTTATTGTTTTGTATTGGCCTTTAGGGTGATGGGAAAATTATGTACAAGAATAATGCTTTCTTTAAAGTCTTATATAATCAAGATATTTGGAACTATTTGTTCTCAGTCTTTATGTTCATTCTTATGTTGATTGTAATTGTTGAAAGTTTACCTAAGTGTATAAAATAGGTTTCCTTTAATTACATTATAATACAAATTTTATCTATGAATGGGCTGTATACTGTGGTTAGGCTTGTCACAGTTATTACATCGTCTGAAGCAGCGGTTGTTGGTTTTTCACCGCAGTCATTTTATATATTTATATATACTGGATTTATTGAATTTTCATCTGTTGGCTTCAGGCTTAGGTTAAATCAATTTGCATAAAAAAGAAAGAAACTTGTTTTTGGAGACAAAGCATGGGCCTAACAAAAACATTTTTTAAAAATCTGATTTCTGCCTTGGTTCAATTCAATGTATAAAGGGCAGCGTGTATTGTATTTTATGCCCAAGCTGTCTGTTAGTTGGGAATTACTCTGTATATTAACAGTTGGAAATAAAATATTTCATGATTGTGACAGACCTAACTGTGGCAGTATGGAATATGGAATCTGACAGACATGCCAAGCTTATTAATGTATAGTTTAGTGACTGTCTTGTTAGTCAAAGATTATTGCAAGTGAAAGTATTTATTTCCCATTTCTAACAACCCTATCAGCCATGTAATGACTGTGCATGTTTTAGAAATGGACAGTTGCTAGTCATTTGCTTGGATGTAAAGACTACTAACTATGGGGTATGATTTGGAGCAGTATTTTTGCCACTGACCTATAAAAATGTGCTGTCCTCTGTGGTATTTAAATGCATGAACTGAGGAAATGGGTGTTTTGGTTGACCTCACACTAATGCAGCTTTTGTATATTGTTTTCTAAATAGTGTCCTGATGAGCTGTAGTCTACAAGACCTCTGACTTTGTAAAATTTGTATTGTCTCTCCCTTTATATTCTAACTAACCCTGTTCATCTGTGTATATTCGTTTGTAGGCAGATGATGACCCCATCATGGGATTCCATCAGAGCTTCATCCTGAAGAACATTAATGAGGCATGGGTGTGCACCAATGACATGTTCCGCCTGGCGATACACAACTTTGGCTAAAAGCACCACGCTGTCAGGGATATGGGGGAGGGTGGAGAAGGGGGCGCTCCGACCCCAGTGACGCCTGAACCTCTCATTTTGCCCTTCATTCATCACTCTGAGAAATGGCACCGGATTTCAAGAAGTCAAATTGCAGATAACATGCAGGCACATATGGTAGCGCCTCTACTCCAGACATGAGAAGTGTTTCTTTGCTGAAAGCCCACAGATTCATCAACGTGGCCCCTATTTCCTTCGCTGATCTGCATGATGATGGGGAGCTCGAATATCAGAGGACACTGGCCAGGGAAAAAAATGTTAACCTAACCTCTACCGGTTACTATTTACATTTTAGTTGTTGAGTTTGACATTGAACTAATGACTGTCTTAACTGTCTCTTTGCCTTAGTACCTAGTATGTTATCGGCTTGCTTTTAGAGTATGCTCCTTGATTTATTATTTTTTTTTCTCCCCCCTTTCTTTCTTCTCCCTCTTGAACATTGGAGCCTCCCTTCATTGTGATGTCAGGTTGCTCTAGGTATCCAAAGAAACGTTAAACACCACCCACTCCCCTTTTCCCTTCAGACCAGTGTGCTTCCCACCTTCTGCTCATTGCTCTCTGTGACAATAATTACCAAGCCACGATACACAATAAAAACCTTTGACTTTTTCTTAACAATGGTATCATCTTGTTCTCTCCTCATGTCTGGTTTTGCATTTTCCCTTTTACATAACCCATTTCTTAATGCTCCTTTACATTTATTTTCTCCTTGAGTAAGACTTTTTCAGAGATTGCAATACCATTCCTGGCCACAATGGCAGGGAAAGCTATGAATTGCTTAGCCAGAGCCCCTTGAGAATTCCTGGTACTTACCACAGGATTTGCCATGAGAAGATAGTTTCAGGCTCAGTAAAATTTATTTCAGTAAAATAATATTGGTTTACATTTGCTTAGCTCCTCATTCATAGATAAGGTTCATACGTAGAAGCAGCATGCAACCGAGGTCTGTAAGAACCAAATGGGACAAAGAAAACTGGTCTTGAAGCTCTTTGGGCTTGTGAGATTGTTGATGGTTAGAGGGTATGCTTTCCCTCAGATTCTTGGAAAGTAGATAACCTTCATTCCTATTTTGCGCCAAGCATTGGAAAGGTAGATCATTGAGTGGAAATCCCTAATTGACTGCTAATGCATTAAAGACTACGTAATCATATGCCTATATAATTTTCTCTACCACTGTCCTCATCCAATTCCCCAGTAAGCCTTAAGTTATGAAACATGAGTAACACTTCATACTGATGAAAACAACTTTGAAAAAAGATTGAAGACTGGTGTGAAAGAGTTAATAGAGGTTTGGTTAAATATCTGCACTGTTTACACTATAAGAAGCATTATGTGTTTCAGAGGCCAATGTGGCACAAAGCTCTTAGTATGTTGTGAGGGCTTTTATGTCAACTGATGGTACACAACCACATTTACTGTGCTGTGGCTTTGCACTGACGTTGAAGACATTGCAGATTAGAGCTGCCATGTGACTTGTTATTACTAATTTTTGTTTCTTTTTTTCTGGTCTCATGCAAATGTTATCTGTTTTCCTTGCTTGCACTGCTTTGTGGAGACTCACTCTGTCCAGTTGGTCTTAGCAAAAGAAGGAAACGTGGAACAAGGATATTTGCTTTCAAACTAAAGTATGAAACGCCATGTAATACATAGAGATTTTCAAATGCTGACATGTATCCGGAAATAAAGGAGATAAAAGCGATGTCTGATACTATTATTGCTTTTATTATTATCACTATGATTATTAGTATTGTAAGCATGAGTTTGTTTGGTGGTTGGGAAGATACTTAAAGAGGGTCAATACAAAGACCATAGAAATAAGGACTTCGATATTAAAAGAGGCCATACAGCGGGGATATATGTTTTTAAGGTTTGGTCTAGGCCCCTTGATTCCAGGGAAGGGCAATCAAACATTTTGGACGACACCATTTTTCCAACTTTGTGGACAACGTTAGGGGAAGTCCTTTTCTATTCCAGGATGATAAAGACATGATTGAATAAGTTTTGGTGTGGAAGAACCCACACAGAACACCGTCCTAAACCCCACCCAACACCTTTGAGATGAACTGAAATGAAGATTGGGAGCCAGGCCTTCTCATCCAACATCAGTGTCTGACCTTATAAGTGCTCTACAGCACAGCACAAACTTAAATCTCTGCGTTTAACCCATTCGCCAAGTGAAGCAGCAGGCAGCCAGCGGTGCAACACCAGGAACATAGTGTCCTGGGAGCAGTGTGTGGGCATAGTACTTCGTTCAAGGGTGCCTCAGTGATGCCACTAGCAGCATCGAGGTTATGTAGTCTTAATAAATTAGGCATTTCCATGTAATTATCTACATTTCTGATGCTTGGAGAAAATGAGCATCCAATGGTCTGAGGGAAACTAACAACCGTTCAAGGTCAAAGAGCATCATGACCACAGTTATCTTTTCATTCTTTGTCCTGTATTGTTTCCACAATAACATGTTCTACTTGGGAACTTTATTCATGGATGAGATGCTAAGCAACATCATGTGCAATATTCTAGATGGGTTCTATACACTTAACAGTAATCATGTGAAATGTATGTATAGTGCAGTATTATCCATCCTGTAAGCTTACACTTCCCATCTTTGTGTCACACTTCTTTATTGTTTATTTGCTGTGCTAAGATTCACATCCCATTCATTCTATACTGTTACACTGCTAAGTTGTCTATTTATTGTATTGTTTCTGTCAGCCTTTGCACGGGGCAGCTGATGGCCTAGTGGTTAGGGAGTTGCATCTGTGATGAGAGGTCGTGGGTTTGAATCCCTTGCTACTAA
>JBBPDH010000018.1:379645-393442 GCA_037974565.1 Clupeocharax schoutedeni | reverse complement strand
TGTGTGTGTGTGTGTGTGTGTGTGTGTGTGTGTGTGTGTGTGTGTGTGTGTGTGTGTGTGTGTGTGAGAGAGAGAATGTGCTGGATGCCCATGTCCTTTCCTCTGATTTCTGTGTTTATGCTCTGTAGGTTTTGCGGATCCTCTGACAGATCTGAGTGTTGAGGCTCTGAGCTCAGATAAAGAGTCCGGTGGGAGCGGCTCACAGAACGACCTGTGCAAAATCCCTGCTCTCCCAGCTCCTGCTGACTTCCTGAGTCCTGCTGGCTCAGCCATGCCCAAGCTCATGACACCAGATGCCTTTATGACTCCCAGTGCATCTGTAAGCTACTTATTAACTAGCTATAGTCCCATAAGCTCTCTGTCCTTTGTTTGAATTATAATCTAAAAACCAAAGCTCTTGTTTACATTTTATTACAGTAAAATACATTTTTGGGTTGTGTTCCTGACTTCTGTTTTTTGAAATTGTAAAGATAATTTAACATGCGTTAATAGATATATCTTTCTGTTCTGTCTGTATTCCCATCAGGTGCCAGCCTCTCCTGGTAGCAGTGCTAGCAGCTTGACTATAGTGACTGCCATGAGCAGCTCAGACAGTGGTGCAAGGTGGGTACCAAGTCCTGTCATTAACAACATAGCTGATTTGCAGAATAAAAGGTTCATTCTAATATTTGTTTAGTAGGTTTTGAAGGGATTAATGTGGTGCTACTGTAATGAATGCAGCCATCATGTTTGTAGTGGTTGATCCTATTAAACAATGTTAAGCTCTGGGTTCTGTGGTTCTTCGGTAGGGCTGTAGAGGACCTCACTCAGAGCCCTAAATTATGTACAGATGGAACTGGCAGCAGTCTGGCCCTAAGCACCAGTAGCCCAAGGTCCAGCTCCGTCCTTATTTCAGGCCTTGGTGAAAGCATCCAGGTACTATATGCAACAGTGAACATGAACACCAACACCGCTTGATATCTTTGTTTTATTATAATAATTGTATGCAAGTCATTTTGTTAAGGTTTATGCAATTTATATTTTATATGTAGGTAATTCAATACCTGATCACCCAGGATCTCTCGGTTAATTTAATGGATTTTCTCAAAAAATCAACTGAAAGTAGTTCTACACTAACTGTACACTAACTATTCATCCTTTATTCATCCATTGTTTTTTGTTAGCAATTGATGAGGCTTACCTATAAAATCACAAAATCACAATGTAGCTCAAAGGACCAAACTTTTAAAATAATATTTAAATATGCATTGGAGCGGTGCAGGATTTTGTACAGTGTTTTTACCTGTCTTTAAATTCATGACACAAACTGTTAAAAGTTTTTAAGTCTGGGTCAGTTATTACCTATTTATGTAATTGATTACTTGATGACTGCTACATTGTAGGTGTCTCAAAAGCTCAATTTCATCCATCATTAGCCAATATATGAGGACTTTTGATACCACTAAATAATAATAATAAGCGGAAATCCTTTGGATTTCTTTTGGAAAGCAGGTCTGCAGTTAATTGTTAATGTAAGTTTAACCAAAATATCAGGAACATTTAGTAGGAGGACATTAAGGATGGCATCATACTTGAACTTTTGAAACTAATGGAGCAAACAAACTTTCAACTTTTTTTAATTTGGCACCCTCTGTTCTTGCCCCATATGCCTCTTACCCGACTACACCTCAGGGTTTCTCTCCTCCTCTTGTCCGTTCACCCTCTCTCTTGCGTGAGGCCTCTCTGCTATGCGAGGCGGCCTCCTACACTCATGTGCTTCCCCTTCCTTATCCACTTCCCCCTACCCAGGTGCTGTCCTCCCCGAACCCTCCTCTCTCGCTGGACCTCCAGGCTATTGAGCCCATCATGCTGCCCCAGGCGTCACCCACCAGGGCCCGTTCGCCAGATGTCATCTCCTCTGCTTCAACGGCCATGTCACAGGACATCCCAGAGATTGCCTCAGAGACACTGCAGAGAGGTTTGGGGGGTGCAGCAGCTGAGGCAAGGGACTCACTTCAAAGTCTTCACACAGATAGCATGGCATCAGCGGCCTCAGCCCTCCACCTGCTCTCACCTCGCAACCGTAATGCTGTGGAGCACAGCCTGATTCCACTGGAGCTGGGTGGGGACAGTGAGCAGAGGCTCAGCAATACGCCCTCACTGTTAGAGACAGCTCTGTCTCAGGAAAATGCTGCTGCAGCTGCTGTCTCCTGCTCTGACAGTGGTGCTAAACACAGCTGGCCTGCAGCACCAGATATCACACGTGAAACACGCATCAGCCTGCGGGACAATGGCCTGGGAGACTGGTGAGAAACATGATCACCTGTGAAAACTAATATTGAGCGAGAAGATTGTATAAAAGGAGATATTGGTGATGATTAATGAGAAACTAGATATTTGTTTGTAACATGATATTCACCAATGTCATTGGTGGTGGAGAGATTGACAACCTGATATTAAGCAGCTTTTTTAAAATCTCTATTTGACTCTTTCATGTAATTTTACAATTACAAATATTCTATTAGCCTATAGTGGAGCAAACACCAAGGTTGTCTAAGTTATTTGGTGAAAGACATTTCTCTGCTGTAGTAAAAATGCTGCTAATTTCCAGCTCTAGAGATGACTTGAAGGAGAGGCACATGTCATCCCCCTACCACAGACGAACATACCACCTAACTCAGAACGACAGCCAGGATGCCAGTGCAGAGCAGAGGTAGGCAACACCGCACTCCCCAAGCAGTCTCTGTAGCATTTTCAGTATAGTAGCTTCATACAAAATGCATTGAAAAATCACATAAATTCAGCATTTAGTAGTAGATTGGAACAGTGTTCTGTTGATACGTGTTCGTAATCTGTCCCTTGAATAGAAACTACATCACTGTATTATCAGAAAACAAACCACATTACATAATTCATCACCGAAACATTGAAAATTCTACTGCACCTTCCTACATAAATGCTCATTACTCATTTTTCTGCTAACGGAAAGTGATCATGATGATGAGGTGGCCAGTCTTGCATCATCCTCTGGAAATTGCGGCCCTAGAAGCTCTCACAGGCTCCCTGTGAAGGACTGGAAGACCTCACCTCGTGGCTCACCAAAACTCAAGCGCAAGAGCAAGAAAGACGATGGGTGAGCCGTCTGCATCAGTATCAAACTTTGACATTAAAAATAGGTACAAGTTACTGTGGTGGGAAGCCTAACCTCTTAAGTTTACGGCATTTAGCAGACACTCTTATCCAGAGCGATGTACATCAGTGCTTAAGTAGTCTACATCTGTTTTTTATACCTGTAAAGCTACACTAAGATTTAACCAAGTTACTGCCAGCTAAGTTACACACATTAACAAATCTTGTCAAAAGAAAAAAAGTCAGATGTTAATACACAAATAAGGAAAAACCTTTTATAGGGTAAGGGCCTGAACTTTTTCTTAAATATACAGAAAAAGATAGATAAGTGATAAATGAGGTTCCCTCTTAACTGTCAACAATTTTGTTTCCTCAATAGTGATTCTTTGCAGTCCAGGCAAGCAGAACATCAGGTAATGTCACTGTTTCAATATGTTTTCAGAATAGCCAACAAGAATAAAAGATTTCAGTTACAGAAGTTGTCATGCAGTTATTCTAGCAAGTACTGCTTAAAAAGCATTCTCTGTCTAGAGTTGGGGTGTCAAACCGATTGCTGTGCTATAACACCCATTAAACCTGGTAGTTACCCGATCAGTTCAATCAGGTACAATTGACAGGGGAAATCATCAGACTGTGCTGGACATTGGCCCTCTAAGACTACAGTTTAACACTCCTACTCAAGACAATGCACTGAAATTTAATTTTCATTTCATTTCATTACACAGAAATAAGCCCTGGCTTTTTAGGGAACTGTAATGAGCTCTGATGTATTATAATAAATAATCTAAAGGCTACCTGGGGAAGCTGAGAAGTTAATGGTCCTTTGTAGATGGAGATGAGTGTCAGCATAGCTCATAACTGTTCTATGATCAGTAGTACCTCATGGGGTTTTGTGGTGTAAAGTATGCTTGTGTCTGTCCTTGGTCCAGCTGAGCGCAGAGGTACAGGAAGAGCTTCTGCTGTTGCTGAGGAGCCAGCAGAGGGAGCTGGCTGAGCTGCGGCAAAGCCAACAGGAACTGCTGCAGAGGGTTACGGGCCACATGGATGCTGTTCAAAGCTCCATCATGGCCCACGTCGAGCATGTTTTGCTCACACAGCAGGAGCAGGAACGTATCCTTTCACTAAAGGGAGCCTGTCCGATGGGCTCATGGCAAAAGAACCAAGAGAGAAATTCAACCATGTTTGCTTAACAGTGCTCTGGAATCTAAAGTAATTTAAACCTTTGTTGTCTGTGTTCACTGTATTGTACGTAATTTTTTTTTGTGTGTTAATTGTTGTAAAGCATTGAAAATAATGTTAATATACTGCTTTAACAAAATCAGAAGACTCATCACATCTTTTTACAGAATTAAATGTCATTTTAGAACAAATTTGTCTCTTTCCTACCAACAGATTTTCAAGGCCTATTCTAATTTTCCATTTAAAATCATGCATTTTGCTGGTTTTGAACATCATATGCTCTTGGTCCTTTACTGAATGTTGTCAGAAAGGAGAATGGAGCGGGTGCTGACAGAGGGACATGCACGGAGCCAGCAGCTTCAAGACCACATGGCCCAGCAGCTGGCCCACACTCTGGGCACCACTCTCTCCAGCCGCCTGGACAAAGTGCTGCGTGAGGAGATGAAGAAGACTGTTCCACAGAGTAAGGCCATTGTGCTGACTATTATGATACAGTCCTCTGCTTCATAGTGTGCGCTTTCTGACACAGGAAGCAAGAAACTAACTATTACTGCTTAAAGGGCTGGAATCACTTATTAAATCTAATTTTATATTCAGCAATAACTTAAATGTAGATTTGAATGTTATAAACTAGACAAACATATTTTTATCTTTCAGTGTTTTTGAGGGAGGTGCAGTAAGAAATTATTAAACTTTTTCGTTTAAATGCTCCTCACAACTGATACACATTTTTTTTTTGCATCTGAATGAGTTTTACTTTTCTGGAATTTATTCCTAATCTTTAAAACAATCTCCTAAAACAAGGTCAGCAAATGTACTGTGCAGGTTTAATAATTTGCAAAAGCTATTAAACCTGTGAACAGCTTACCAATTAAAAGAAAATGACAGAGCTGTGTTTATATTTATTTAAAATTTTTCATAAATGGTGATTGCAAAAGATCTTGAAATCCTGTGAATTTTATCGTGCTGGGACTGAGTCTGCTTGGCTCTGCCATTACTTTTCAGTGAAGCATAGCTTCCGTGTGATTCTGTGAACTGTGTCTCCACTGGTTTCTACAAACACATTCAGGCAAACTATGCTGTCTGTCAAACACAACTCGGGATAAATAAACAAATTGCACAAAAGTGGTAAGATTTGTAGTAGGTATTTAACACTTCCTGAACATGAAAGAATGAATTACAGAACATGTCAATACAAGGTGAAACCAGAGCTTTAAAGCACTTGTGTCTTAAAGCAGTGGCTATTGATAGCTAATGTTAAACTACTGAGGTTGTGACATTAGTGATGAACCTAAAAGGCTGGTTTGAGCAAAAAAGTGCTTGTATTTCTCTTGGGGCAATCATTTGAATATAAAAATAAATTTTATTCTACTATAATGTACTCTGGAGGATCTCCGTCTCAATCCTTGGGAACCCAATCACTGCACAACACTCCAGTTTCTGTACAGACATCATGTTTGTAAGGAAGATTTCAGTAGTGGTGTTCTATGTGTTACAGCCATTTCAAAGTGTCTGGAACCTGTGACTGGGCAGATGAGTAACGCTATTGCTGCTAAGTTGACCGCAGTGGAGGGAACACTAAAAGAAAACGTCATCAAAGTAGTCAAGTCTAAGGTAGGTGTTGCCTAAAGGTTTCTACACGTGCTTGATCAAATGACTAAATGTATGCGGCAATAAACTAAATTCTGGTTTATTTTCATATATGCACAAATTCAGATTTTTTGGAGAACAGAAATCTGTGGCAATAAATACATTTTTGGATGTTTTCACACAAGGGGACCTGTTCACCTGACCGTGTTGCTCAGTACTTTTGTCCTACAACCTTCTGAGTTGCATACCTTGGCGGGTAAATCGCTCAGACACTTCAAACTCCATAGTCTGGTGGATCTCCAGGAGACCTTTCCAATTTTTTTTTTAAAGCCCGAGTAGATCACCTTGCTGTTGTGTCTCAATACTTTTGTCTTGCGACCAGTTAGGAAATTTAAATTAAAAGAGGCGAAGACAGGTTTACCTTTACATTTTCTTTAAGGGTAATTCATTAAACTTAAAATGAAATTGAAGTGTTCTGGGATATAATTAGGGTTTAAACTGTAAAAATATTTTTTTTTTTACCAAAACACAAAACGCTTTTTAACTATATGCGTGGGCTCTTGGAACGGAATCCCTGCGTAAAGCTAGAGATTCTTGTGTTTTGTGTGTGTTTATTGGTTGAATCCTATAGACAGAAATGGTCTATACAGTCTTTTCTAGACAGAAATAGAAAAAAAATCTAAATGATCAGATCTGCTTGCGTGGTCTCTGACAGTGCTGTACCCATGGCAATGAAAACAACCCCCTTTTCTTTTCCATGTGAGAGATTACAGAATGAGTACTACAATGTAAAATGAGACTGTGTGTATATTTGGAATGGATATGTATTAACTGTGCCATGCAGTGCACCTTTATTATTGAAACACATTCGTATCACATGCAAATCCCCTTTCCATCTTCCAGCTGTAGTTTCTTTAGGGATGTCGCTGTCAGTTAACTAATCATACACACAATTTCTAACGTTTATATAATATGCTAGAAATTTGAGGCTACAAACATTAGCACATGCATAAAATCCTGTTTGTGTCCGTTTCTTCTCTGTAATATTCACAAACCATGTTGTATGTTTAAAGCTTTTATCTGTGGATCGTTTACTAAAAGTGCATTTATATTCACCTGCAGATATCCTGTTCTTTGTTCAAACTGCAAAGTAATTACTTAGTCTGTTCATCAAGAATATACATTTTAATTGAATCCATTTTAAATGAATGATCATGACTGGCCTAGTCATTAGTAGATGCAGCCATCATTTTTCTTCATTTGTTCGTATTCGTCGAAAATATATTGTTGAATTGTGAAGCCAGTATCTTGGGCAAACTAAAGACAAGAAGACAGCCCATGTAAAACATTTAAGTCACACCTCCCTCTTAATTCTGTGTTTCTCTGCAGAATACTACAGATGCTATTGGTAGAGCAGCAGCTGAGGCCATGCAGGGCCCCATCCAAGCAGCCTACAAAGATGCCTTCCAGAGCATTGTGCTCCCTGTGTTTGAGCGTGGCTGCCAGTCCATGTTCCAGCAGATCAATGACAGCTTTAAACAAGGAACCCATGAGTGTAAGATCCACCAAAACCAAACACTTTCTCTAAAAAATCCATGTAGATCACAGCGAGCCTGCATGGGGTTACGAGTTATCCGTTGTTTGTTTATCCAAATGGAGAGCGAAACGTAATCAGTATATTGGGGAATTGAACAGATGGTATGTCATGTTCTTATCTGAAATCCTCTGTTTTAGGGCTTTAGGGTTAGACTAGAGAATAAAAAAATGACTTTATTATGGTGGTGGGATCAGTGGTGTTTTCTCTTTCTCTCATTTTAAAGCTCTGTCTGTATCGAGTACGAAATACTAAGACACTTGTGATGATGGTGTCATGACTGTGATTGCATTACTAATCCCTCTGACCCTCAACAGATATTCAGCAGCTGGAGACACATGTCAAGAACAGGAAGCAGCGTGAGCAGGAAGCTCGAGACCCTATGATTGGTCAGCTACAACAAATGATTGACACACTGCAAAATTCCCAAGACCAACTGGCCACCACTGTAGCAGCAAGTGTGCGCTCTGAGGTTCAGCACCAGCTACACATGATTGTGGGAAAGTAAGCCATACACACATTTCCACCTTCAATCAGGAGTCAAAACTCGAAACTTCACAGCCTGAAGGGCACAGCCTAGGACTACGCTGTTAGATTTTTTCCTGTTTCTCTTCCGTTCTCATGATAATCTGTGCTTTAGAGGTACAGATTGATTTGATGCTTAAGGCAATTCATAAATAGTTGGTATGCAGAAGCCTGCTTAAGCCTGGATTTAATTTCTGCCAATAAAGCTGGTTTGTCTTTCTCCTAGCGTTTTGATTTATGTAGTATTATACTCGAGTTGGAGATACTTATTAAAATCTCCCCTCACAGTGTTTGTACTCTTGTTTCAAAAGCTATTTATAATTGCAGTTTTTTATAATATGTAGTCAGTTTGCGCAGCTTTAAGTAATTACTGCATCAGCCTGAATATGAAACCAGTGATTGCAACTGGAGTCCTTACAACGTGTAAATCAGATTTTGCTTTGTTGTAAATACTAAACTCATTTTGTCATGCTTGGTGCTCTAATTTAAGCGTTTAAGTCTAAATATAGTGTTTCTAAACTGAATGTCTGTAATCTGTGATCATTTATATGCCCAAATCATGTTTCATTATGACCTTGCTTTGGACTTTATGTAACATTTGTCTGTAGCCTAACAAATGCTTATGGCTCAGTTTTGCAACGCATTGTAAAAATTACGCATTTAAATTGCTGCTTTATGTATGATACTTTACTCAGTACAACTATATGAAAGAGTCTGTTCTAAGTGCTACTCTGTATTATCACTATGATCCTTTGTGCTCTGATATTTATGAGAATCTCACCCTGTTGCACTGTGTTTGCAGCCTGCAGGACTCCATCCTGACACAAGTGCAGCGCATCGTGAAAGGTGAAGTGAGCCTGGCCATGAAGGAACAACAAGCGGCTGTCACCTCCAGTATCATGCAGGCCATGCGTTCAGCGGCTGGGACCCCTGTACCCACTGCTCACCTTGACTACCAGGCCCAACAGGCCAGCATCCTGCAACTGCTGCAGCAGGGCCAGCTTAATGAGGCATTTCAGCAGGTGTGATGCATATATTAATGTGCATAGACAAATGGAAACGACAGGAGTATCTAATTCCCTGCATAGACACAACTACACTTTGCCATTAAAATGTTTTTTTTCTTTTTCTTAAGAAAAAAAAAAAGCAGCTTACTCTTGCCTTGCGGGTTTGATAGTCATTAGTTATTTGCTGAACTTTCTTCATCTATTTTATTAAGCTCACAATAAAGGTCTTCTTCCTCCAGGCCTTGTCTGCAGCTGATTTGAACCTGGTGCTGTATGTATGCGAAACCATTGACTCGCAGCAGGTATTTGGACAGCACCCCTGCCCCCTGCACCAAGCTGTGCTTCTCTCGCTCATTCAGCAACTTTCCACCAACCTGGCCACACGCACTGACCTCAAGATCAGGTCAGTCTCCCTGTGGTCCTATACTGCATTCAACCTTGTAAACTCTGTAGTTGGTTCTTTTTCCTTTTAAATATACATAGAAGTGGCAGCATAAGACTTCAGTATTTGTTTTTGTGTAAAACAAACACTTTGTGCAGTTAAAAGCATGTGTGTAAGTTTGGAGGTATTATTTTAACTCTTTGTAAGCTAGGTGTTATGGGACTAAGTAGTCTTTTATCCAATGGTATTGATACTCGGATAAGTGTCAAGTAGCAGTGTCTAATTCTGTCCGCGTCATTCCTCTGATGATGACCTTGAATAAATGGCTGTTGGGCCGAATCTCCCAGGCACGCTGGGCAGACGATGTTAAGTTGTGTTGGACTAAGCTTATTAAAGCTCTCTCCTTGTGGGTAAGGCTAGATATGTGTGCTGAGGGAGAACGGCCAGCCTCCCTCCAATCACAGCCTAATGTTCCCCTCACAAACTGCCAAGTCCCTTTACTGCTGTACAAGAGCAATGGAAGCCACGGCTATCTCTGAATTCCTCTCACGGACATGGCTGCATGATACTGAACATATGGCCGTACATTACATGCAAGGGGGGCTATTTAAGTATGTATAGTGGTCTCACTGATTTTAAGACATGAAAGATGTTTGAAGGCAGCTTTGGGAGCCTTGATATGTGGTAGGGATACTTTATTTGATATCAATTGATAATACATTGGGTTACATGATTTCGTTTTACTTAATTATCGCAATTAGATCAGTAGGGTTTGAGGTGAACCACAACATCAAAATGTGAACGGTGTAGTTCCACAACACGAGAGGGGCTAATGGCTCTTAAGCCTGAAGATTACCATTGAGAACATGGTAGCAAGGCTTTAAATGCAATAGAACAAGCCCTACAGATGTGGAATGAAACAATCTGGTACAGGTCCTCTGAGCGTCGCCATCTGGAAAATGGCACGCAGCACTGAAAATGTCATGTTTTTTTTTTAAATTATTAATATGACACTTTAATCTTAATGAGTGCTGGGAAGGTAATTAAGATGACCTCTGTTTAACGTGTACTTGAAAATGGGAACGCCGCCACAATTTTCAACAGCAAACTCTGTGCACTAGAAAGGCAGATGGTAAATTTTCCCCCCATTCAGACAGGTGGCATTTTACTAATCCTTTAATGGGTTTTATCATGCATTGCTTGCCCAAGGAGACAAAGAATAAAATACACTTTGTCCCAGTATACGGTCTGTTAGTACAGCTGTTAGTAATCGTGTATTCAAAGTGGTGTGTGTGTATGCACGTGGGGGTGGCTGGATAGGTTGTTGGTGGTGGTGGTTAATCAGGATATATCAAAGATCACCACTGCTTCACCAATTCAATATTAATTGCTGGAGTGCTCTCTCAGTGGAAAGGGCCTCTCAAAAGTAATGAGATTAGGCTTCAAAGCAAACTAATAATGATCTGAAAAGCAGAGATTAAAGGAACTTGCTTTAATGGGGAAAAAACATGATGGAAATGATAGGAATTTTATCATATACTGTTACTTCATATTTGGATTGTTGTGCAACAAACAGTACCACATTTTAATTCTTTATTTGCTCTATGTGCCAAAAGAAATCAGTGTTTCAATGTTGCTTTCTGAGACTTTGTTCATTGAGCAGTGTAGGTTTACTTAACTTTTGCATCCAGAATGTTAGTATTTATTAGATGTCATCATTCCATTGCTGCTGTGACATACTTTTTAGCCTATATCGTAAGATTTAAGCTAAAAAGATTTGTAGTGTTAAGCCATGTGATGACACACAGTGATGTTGCTTGTGATTTAACTTTGTGTGTGTGTTTTGTAGTTATCTTGAGGATGCAGTGATGAACCTGGACCATGGGGACCCAGTCACCAGAGACCACATGAGCGCAGTGTTGTCCCAGGTGCGACAGAAGCTGTTCCAGTTTCTGCAGCAGGACCCCCACAGCCCCCTAAGCAAGCGTGCCCGCCGCCTCATGATGATGCTACAGGGCTTGGTCAGCCACTAGTGCCCTGTGCTCCTGTTCAACTGCCCTGACCGCCCCCGCTTCTCCTTCAGCAGCCTCAGCAAAGTTCACGCTCTTCTGCATTGTCCCTCCTGCCTGTACAGCTCCCCACGCTTCGCTCTGTAGCTCACACAACCCTGAGTGGCTTGCATGATGGGAGCTTTTGTCCAGATTGAGAAACTGATTTTTATTTTTTTTTTTTTGTATGATGATGCTGCACTACATTTCCTTTTGAGCCTTCAGAGTACCTCTTCTTTCAAGTGATGACCCTTACTCCCTCTTGATCTTGCTTTTTTGTTTTTTTGTTGAATCATTGTTCATCGTCCTTTCAATACCTTAGGACTTAGGCACTGATTGTGTTTTAGAACCAAATTTCATTATCTGTCATTAGTTATGTTCAGGAGATACTACCATATCAGACTACAGCCAGAACTGGACAGTTAACTCAAGATTTATGTTGTGTATTATTTAAGGCCACAAACGATTTGCAAAAATTCACCTTCTTCCTGCCGTGTCAGCAGACCATCGTATAACAGGACGTCATTTATGATGTTGAGGCTCTAGTTTGCCTGGCTGTTAACTTGCAGTGCTTCTATTAGGTCTCCAGAGGACAGGCATTTAAATGACATTTATCTGTATTGATATTATCTGGCTGTTTTTCTATGCTGGTTCAGTGGTTACTTTGTGCATTATTTTTTTTTGTCTCCTCTCCCTCCAACCCGAGAGCGCTGTCTCTCCATTCCCTTTTATTGCATAGATTTTGTTTTGTTGTTCCCACTGCCCTATTTTGCTTGATCGATGTTGAGCAAACTGACTGAAACCAGAAGTGATGTTCAGCTCAGCTGACTGATTGTATTTGTTTCAAACTGAGCAGCGTTAATACGATTGGAAATTCTATTAAGTCAGAAAAGGGGATACTGCTTGCTCGGTGGAGTAAGGACACCTTTACAGAAAGTGCCTTATCAGCCTACTGCTTATCAGACATTGGTAATCTGCTTCTGGATCCCCCATTAGATGGGCCATATTTCTTTTTTGAGCAAGCTGAATGTCAGAACCCAACAAGTTTTTCTTTTTAGCAGGATTTGAACGGTGGGGGTATTATTGGTTTTGAGCCAGTATTCAAAAATTAATGTTAATTGTTGAGGTTCTTCCTGTCTAAATGTTCTCCTCAGTATTTTTGTAAAAGGCATTTAATAGAGCAGCCCTGGTTCATACATTACCGTAGTTCTGGGAGACTGTGTAGATCCCTGTGGTGGTGTAAGTGTTTTTGTTTTTTCTTCTTTTTTTTTGCTGCTTAGCATAAAAGCAATTTCTCTCTTTACTCCTGTTCTTTAACTGCATTATTTAAGCAGTAAATGCTAATGGAGATCATGAGCCCTTCTTAAGGATGCTTGCATGCTACTGAGAAAAGCCATGTATATTTCAATTATAATGCCCATTTGCCCTGATTTTCTCACCTCCTGGTCCTGTTGGCCATCAGATATTGGTTCAGTGTAAGACCCTGGTCTTTCCTGGTCACATTATGACCGTGTAGATATTTCGTGCATCTTCTCTTAAATACAAGAAGATCTGTGGTCAAACGGCTCATTTAATTTGTCATTTATCCCTTGTGTTGTCAGCTGCAACAAATACTAACCTTACCCACATTATGCCACAGATTTAGGAAAGTAATTACAGTGTAAAGTGAAAATCAGATTTGGATGCTGTTGAAATACTCCCTTAATAATATTTGATACTGATCAGGGTTACGCATCAAAATCACAGACGTGAATGTTGGAGGTTTGCACATAAACACTTATTTCTAAGTTCGCATTTAAGACTTAGCTCTTCTTTTGTGTACAACATGGATCATTTGTAATTTTTCCATTGTATTTTGAATTTTGTTCCCTGTGTTGTATATTTTACACTGATCTCTTTTACCCTAGATGTTTTGGAATAAAAAAAGAAAATACTTTGTTCAGAAAGATGTTTTGATCCTCCTTTTTGCTTTTTGTACTATTGGTGTCTGCCAGATTTCCCATTGTGTGAGACAGAATAATCTGTCATCTGCTATTCAGTTTATGCCAGCTTTTATAGTTTATGCATTTATAGCTGCTTCACCAATTGAATGAATTGTTGTGCTGTTATGTTCTAAATAGAGATGTCCTGATACCACTTTTTTATGTCCGATACCGATATTCTAAATTTAGATATCTGCCGATTCGATACAAATCCGATACTCACCAAGACTTTTTTTTAACCAGTAAGCAAAAAATAATGCTTTCAGAAATCTCCGGATACATTTTGCATACCTTAACACAAATATAAAAATCCTAATTGTAATAGAATAAGGAAGAAACATTGCACAGAGTACTTGGTATAGTATCACTGCTTCTTTTATTA
>JBBPDH010000018.1:338577-365973 GCA_037974565.1 Clupeocharax schoutedeni | reverse complement strand
AGATGACAATGAGGAGCTTACCTCCCTTGTCAACTCCTCATAGGGGCCAGATCACGTTAGGCGTGCTGTAATTTTCCGCATTTTTTACGGACCGGATTACATTTCTAAATCCTTCCCGATTTCCGATCCCGTCATTTGGGGCAGGATCGGACCGATACCGATACAGAATATCGGATCGGGACATCCCTAGTTCTAAACTGTGGAAGCTGTATTGGTTATAACCTGTCGTGGCATGTCTCCTTCTCAAGCTTAATTTGACACGTCGTTTGTCTTGAGTGGTGGGTGCCTTCAAGCTTCATTTCCACCAGTTTGATTTCTGACATTCTTCGTCTACTTTCATGCCACAAGGGGACATGCCATAGAAGAACCATGAGATACCAAGTGAAATATGAAGAACCTTTTAAAAGGTCTTTACCACTTTGAGACTGCATTGTTCTTATTTTAACTTTTTAAAACCCTTTCTGGCCACCTTTATTTTGAGAGTGCATATGAACCACTGTTTCGGGTATCATATGAATTCTTGCAAGCACTGTATAAACTGAAGATTTTTTTTTCCCCCTTTCTGCATGTTCCAGTTGCAGTGAGGGTGTGATAGTGCATGCACGCCTTTCCCTGAATACCATGATGATTTTCTTAAATCCTAATTCTAAAATATCAGGGAAAGCTGTTAAGATAATGAGCATGTCCCACAAAGATATGACACATAATATTCAGTACAGTGCCTTCCAAAAATGTTTGACCTCTTTTAAAAGTCACCACATTTATCTGGATTACAGATGATGCCGTTTGCTGCAACAGCAGTTTTAAGTTTGTTGTGCTGTGTTTCTGCAAGCTTTGTACTCTGGGAGTGATGGTCGTCCTGATTTTGATTTTTTTTAGGCCACAGGTGTCTTAAAATGCCACAGATTCTCAATTAGAATGAGATCTGGACTTTGTCTTAGCCATTAATTATTTTGTTCAACCATGTGTGTTCCTTTGGCTTTGTGCTTGGGATGATTGTCCTTGGACTTGGGGGTTTCTAGGAAGCAGAATGAAGCAGGTGTCTAGCAGGATCTTTCTCTCTTATATTCTACCATTTGTCCAGTAGGTGCAGTTCCTGATGGGAAAAGCATCCCCATAACATGATACTGCCACCATCATACTTCACTACTGGGGTGGGTGCTTTCTGGCAAACTAGACATGTTTCCCACAGTCCAAAGACATGCATATCAAGTGAATGGGGGGATTCTACATTGACTATAGGTGTGAGTGGTGGTGCAAATCTCAAGGCCTTTCTTTTTGTAGAGTTTCCCTTTTTTCACTAATTTTTGGATGGGTTGCTAGAGAAACAGTACCTGAATATATGGGTCTTGGCATGAAAAAGTTTAGGACCTCCTGCCCCCCTGCCACATGTCAAACTCCAGTCCTCACAGGTCACAGGTCTGCAGACTTCAGCATTCTGCCTCATCAAACACACCTGATTCAGCTCATCAGATAATTACTAAGACCTAAACGGACTGAATTCTGAGCATTAAATGAGGGGAAACGCTAATCTCTACAATGGGAAGGCACCAAAGCCATGCCTGCCCCAATGCCTTGCAGTCCCCATGTGCATGCCCAGTTATGGGACTGGGCATCAGTTTGTTTACAGCTGTCCAATCAACATGACAAATGAAGATGAATATACTCAAGTTAAAATGAGTTTCTTAATTTAACTGCTGTTATAGTTATAATCTGGACTGAGTTACTGCGGATAAGCAAATTAGACCAATAAAAAAAGAATATGATCAATATCATAACTTTGCCCATGGATGTCCATGCCTGTTTTCTTGTCCTACAGATCTGCATGTCGCTGATGTCATCAAGACCCTGGAGGAGGATTGTGTGTCTTAAGGTGCCTTTTGGCACAGGCCTTTACACTAGGCTGGAAAACACAATGTAACCTTACACTGTTACTAAGGGAGGCTTGTTCTATTTTCAAACTGGAATTCACTATTAGAACACCGGTATATTGTTTGTCCTTTTACTCAATAATGCACAATTTCATGCACAACTGTCTTGCAAAATCTTCCTTGGGTGAAAAGGGAGTATTTTAACCTCACAGCTGTTGAGTGAGTAAATAAAGAAACTTGTTTCAGGAGGCAGCTGCAGCAGAGTGAGGTTTGATTACAGCTTCAGTCACATCGGCTATAAAGGTCCTCACAAACGGTGCAGTGCAGAGTGTCCCCTGGTGCTGTGCTTAGAAAGAGAGAGGGGAGAGAAAGCCACAGCAGACTGAGGTTTGATTGCAGTTTTGGTCACATCTGCTAAAATATCCTCACAAACTGAGCAGTGCAGGGGGTCCCACTGGAGGAAGAGAGAGAGAGAGAGAGAGAGAGAGAAAGAGACAGAGAAACCGGCAGGGAACAGAGAGAAAGTGATAGAGAAGAGAGACGGGGGCAGGGGAAAGAGAGTGTGCATGCAGTGCAGAAGACGGATAGAAGACGTGGTGTAGAAAGCAGACTCAGACAGAGCGCGTAACGGTGATTCGGAAATGGGCTCGTGTGACAGGCTCCGCCCCGTTACTACGGACGCACGCGCGGATTCGAATCTCGGTCCGGGGCGCCGCGCGCTCAGTCTCCGTTCAGCCTGAAGCCGAGCACACGCGCACAATTACGCACACGCACGCACACGCAGTCCGACGCTCCTTGGACCCATAGCAGTTCTTCAGGTCTTCTTCGTCCCCTTTCCTCCAGGAGCTCCTCACCATGATGCCCCTCAGCAGCACCGTCCTCCTCCTGCCTGTTGCGTTTCAGCTCCGTAAGTTCACCGTGTCCATTACAGTTTAGTGCACTGGCTGTCAAATTACGGCTCGTAGTTTTGTTTCACAACTAGTAATGTAACTAGTAAAGTAATGTTAGGACCGGTCGCTCGTCTCCAAACAGACCTGGACTGTCTTTCAGGCTGCACAGATTGAACTGTGAGCTGAATAGTGAACTGACATGTCATAAATCAAAGGTTGTCGTGCCTCGCTGCGCGTAATGCCACATATTTTAATTCCTCAACGTTTTTTCCAAACGCTCGTCATTCTCCAGGACATAATTCACCTTTCCGTCTCGAACGAGCGTTTAACTCGTTCGTGTACGTACCTTACATGTTAAAATACAACTCCGGCAGCTTAATTCTGCCCCTGGAGTCGGGTAGCGGTGTGAAGACCGACCGAAGTGTAGTGATGGTACGGTTTGATTCAATTAGCCGAACCGATTCCGTTGAGCCGCCCTTTTTAGTGAACCGAACGTTCGATGAAGTGATTCAATGATTCACAGTTACAGTTCATTCTCCCTCTCTGCGCTGAGATTCGGTTCAGAGCCTTGAGACTTAATCACTCTTTATTGAAGACGCAAAAACTATAAAGCACGAACAAAATAGAATAAGAAGGTAACCACAACAGTTAATAACAGTTCTTAGACTCGATTTTCTTCCCTTTTATTAAAATTGTTCATTAAACTATATGGACAAAAGTAGTGTGATGCCTGACCATTCTGACAACATTGCATTCAAATACGTAGAGTTTATTATGGAGTTGGTCCCACCTTTGCAGCTATAACAGCTTTTTGGAAAGCTTTCAACAATTTGTGCACTTTCCTTCTGTAGAGCATTTATGAGGTCAGGCACTGATGTTGGATGAGACGACTTGACTTGCAGTCTCCGTTTTCGTTCATCCCAAAGGTGTTGAATAGGGTTGAGGTCATGGCTCTCTGTGGAGCAGTCAAGTTCTTCCACACCAAACCCATCCAGCCATGTCTTTATGGACCTTACTTTGTGTCCTGGGACACTGTCATGCTTTCATAGAAAAGATTCTTCCCCAACTGTGTCCACAAAGTTGGAAGCATGGCGTTGTCTAAAATGTCTTTATATGCTGAAGCATTAAGATTACCCTTCACTGGGAGTACTGAAAGGGGCTGCCTGAATTAAATTAAGAGGTGTTTTCCAATACATGTGTCCTTATAGTGTGGTTTGTCTATTACATGAATATAAAACACCAAGAGGCTTATGTTTCTATTCAGTTGAAAACGAATGGGCTGATGTTGCTACTCAACTGACTGTAATGGTCCTGGGATTGTGAGTGCCAGAGAAGTTGAGAAAAGCCCCGGATGTAGCCAGAGCGGAGCCGGGCTCTCCGTCTGCCCGGCACTGAAAGGCTCATGGCGATGTAACTCTGTTCCTCAGAGGATTATGTGGGAAGGGAAAACACGCCGTTAGAAATAAATCATGAATGAATCGCATCTGTGCTCTCTCTCTCTCTCTCACTACCTGCACCCCCTCCCCAACAAGACAGCAGCAGCACTACGGCTGTAATTTTGGTAAAGAACGTTCTGTAAAACAGAGCTTTATGCGATCAGTCGTGTTGTTTTGAATGTAAATGAAGAGATTTTTTCAGCACATAAGCCCAGCGTGGTGCAGAACAGGCGTTCTGAGTGTGGAGCGGTTTCAGCACTGCTACCCGCCTAATCCGGCATCATTGAAGGGCAGGTCGTGTCACCAAATGATGATATAATACATGATTTTGACATTTTGTGTCGTGACTAAATCCCTCTCGCAGTACGTGTGACCTGTCTCATCAGACACGGGTCTTTTCAGGCTGGGCCGTGGAGTGCATGATGAAAACGCGTTACAGCGAATGGGGCCTTTACTTCTGTACGTAAAAACAAGCCACTGCAAAATTCCTGCACATCTGAAAATGAAAAGCTACTGCGGGACTCTAGGGGGACTCAACCCAGTTTAGCACACTGAACAGCATATGGACTGCTGATCAAGATATGCTTTAGGGGTCCAGATCGGCAGGCAGAGTTTTGGAACTCGATTTGAAGCAGATGTGACAGATATAAAAACGCATTTTGTCACAAAAACAGTGGAAGCGTCATAATGTCGGTAGTGAGAGAGGCTGCCTTTCCTCCATCACTTTAGTCCTTCTTTGTATTTTTTAAAGGCACATTTAGAGTGATGGCATCCTGTTCTTTAGGAAAACCAGCTAGCTTTTCATGTGGTCTCCACAAAACTCTCAAATGTCCACAAAAAACAAAGAGAATCCTTTCATATTGTTTTCACTTGGGCTTTACCCCAGGCCGGATGTTTCGGGCTGAAACTGTACATGTAACTATTCAGCTCAATTTAAGTTATTTTAAATTTGGCTAGTGCTTTTTGGAACAGTCACTATTACAAGCAGTTTACAGAAATCCAGATCCAGGACCCTCAGCAAACCAAAGCTGTCAGAGAAGAACTGAGAACCAAATCTCTGAAAAGGGAGACCCAAATTAAAGGAATGGTTTGGTCAAAAAAAAATCTAATATAGACAATTTTCTCCTTACTCTAAAATGTAGCTGATCAGCCAAGACATGTTTAGTGTCTGATGTTTGGCCCTTTAGTTTTGCAATGAAATTGTCAGGTTGATGTGATAAAACGTAGTTAACATGTAATCAAAGTCTATGCCATCCAAAACCTTTAGCTTGTCAGCAACATTAGCCTTGTTGCTCCACAAGACAACTAAAGAAGGAAACTGTTTCAGTGAACCATTCCTCTAAGATACAAATGATACAAAAGGAGATCAATGGTGGCTCTTGAATCACTTTTTTCTGTTATCTTGATATTAAATTAAAAATAAAAAAGTATAACTTTGTTTAAAGTAGGTTTAATCTGAGAGAAAGCAACCACTGGTTTAAAAAAAAAAAACAACAATAATTGGTACTTCGAGAAATTTGGCCCCACACATATTTAAATAATGTTACATTGGCCCAAGTGTTGACCTTTTAAGCAGCCATCGATGATTTACTGTTTCACTGAGGCGTAAAGATGAGACGACACAGGGCCCAAACATTTAGTCATCCATCACTATGGGAGAGATTCCAGAGCAATTCTCTGCAATAAGAGAAAAATGGGTTGACAAAAGTCTGTGCAGTTCAGGGAACAGATACAAGAAAAAGACTCAAAGTGCACATATCGACAGTTGGGGCAATCCTTCAGAAGTTTTAGAAATTAAAAACTGTTGTGAATCATCCCAGAAGAGGACGTAAGGCTGTTTTGTCCGTCGCCACAGTGAGGAAGATTACCAGAACTGTAAAAAATGGCTACACCTTCAGTTTCGGGTAGCATCTTGGTGTCACCATAAACTGACTGCTCCATGCCAGCAAATGTTTTGAAATGTACCCCAAAAAGAAGTAAGGAAACGTGCGTGGTGTTTGCTCAATGACACTGCAGCTTTAACTGGGACTGAGATCAAACAGAAATTGATCTTGAATGCTTAAAATGGGTTTGGCATGAAAATAAATATGGCTACAGAGAAAAACACCTAATACCAGTATCTGTGATGCTGCTGGACTGTTTCTCCTTCAGAGGACCTGTCAGTATTATTCACATATGTAGCATTATGCATTCCAAGAAGTAAAAATCTGAATGCCTCTGCCAAGAAGCTAAAACTTAATCTTGGTTGGATCTTCTAGCAGGACAATGATCCAAAGCACATGTCAAAATCCACTCAAAAATGGTTTAACAAACACAAATGTAACCTGTGGCTTAAGAAGAGAGTTAACAAGAAAAGGATCTGGAGGGATTCTGTGTTTAAAACATTTGAGAAGACTGAGTGCTGTTTGTTTTGCAAAAATGTGCTCTGCAAATAATTAAATGCTAGGGTGCCATTAATTACGACACATTTATTTGATAATCACCTCAAACATTTTTCCTGTAGGATCAGGCTCTTTTTGAATGTTTTCATTCAAATTGCATCATTTGAGAAATGCAACATTTGGGGCTTCTAAAATTTTGACAAAGATTTAAATATTACATTGCTGCATCAAACATGAAGAACATTAATACGGTTATAAACAAGAGTGCATTAAAACACTGATAACAAATGTAGCCTGAGGCATCAAAAGAATGGTTACTTGCAAGAAAATAATTGATGAATTCTACCGCTTTGTTCATCAATTTGTGGACCTAGAGCCAAATGTACACTTTTTCATTTTGAGGCTCTCCTTATTCTTTCATATTTGTTTCGTCACATGAAAAGCTTTGGAAGCCTGCAGACAGGTTGCTGCAGTAGAGAAGGGAGCCTTCTTTATATAGGATGACTTAAACCTTTTGCCAAATAGGTCACTGGTACTGAATGGCGATATTCCACGTCAATATTACACAGATGGTCCTGATTTCTGGAGAGTGTGTGACTGTGTATGCCTGAATGAACATTTTAGTCATACATTAAGACAAGATTAATGTCAGTTACTTCATTTGCATTTCAGTTTTCGGTCTACCATGTGTCCTTTGCCCAGATTAGCGCTTACTCTGACATACCTGATTCAACATAATTGGCAATTAGCTCATGAATTTCTAAAAAAAAAGAAAGAAAAGAAAGCCTTTTAAAATCAATAAAAATAAAGTTTCCATAGAAATGTTCTTTATAGAAACATAAGGGGCTCTTCCATGACCATTTTTCACCCTAAAAAACATTTTGGGATCTTTATTTTGAGATGTGAAGCCACTTATGAACCTGGCATATCTCACTCACACACTCATTCACTTATGTTTCGCAGGTTAAAACACCTGTGGTTTTTGGTGCTTAAAAAGAGCAGGGTTTCTCATCAGTGACATTGACTGCCCTTGTTCAGGCTGTGGGGCTGTCAGACCCTGAGGACATTTATTTTTGGTTTATTTCATTTGAAACAGCAAGAGAACACCACGTTTTTGTTTATATTTACCATTATATACCATTGTTTATATTTATTTATTATTATTTTTATTATTATTATTAAATATTTATTTATCTATTTGAATTGCTTTTCACTACATGAAGTGTTTTTTTTTTTAACATATTTTGGTTGAACTGACAAATAATCACTGTTACTTTATGTTAATTTATTCAGTGAAATCAAAATCTTGAGGCAGCCAAATCCTTTTTATAGTCCGTGATGTTTACCACCGTGGCTGTGGATCAAAGCTGGTTGAGGAGACATGTTGAACTAGGAGTGATGCTTTTTCTAGTCAGTTTCTAAACTGACTCAAACTGGTGCTTTTGTTTAGTTTTTTTGTTGACTTTGGAACCACCTTATTTCAGTTTGTACAGCAAAGAAAAACAATTCTGTTTGATACATAAAGTCTGTTCTTTGAAAGGTCCAGTGCTCCTTTCAGTCAGTTTAGGTTTTGATTCAAAATTGGAACTAAAAGCAGAACGAACTGAATATCTCTTCTTAACGCACGGACCAGCGTCACCAGGAGCTGTCTTTTGTGAGTTGACTTCCCTGTAATTCCATGTCGGTCCTGCTGCAGTAATTTCCCTCCCTCTCAGTGGAGGCTCTGCGTGTGGCAAGGTTCCTAAACAGGCGCGGTGAAATGAGAATGCAGTGAAAAGCCTGGTGCCGTCCCCACTGCCGTCCGCTGTCTGATGCTGAGGATGAATATTCATAGATAGTGTGACTTGCTTTTTTTGGTCCGGAGTCACAGGAACTTGTGTCGACCCTAATGAATCTGGAGTGATTCAGTGTCTCTAACATGCACGCTTGAAAGAGAGAGGGAGAGAAAGAACGAGAGTTAGAGAGAGCCATACACAGGGTTTGCTGGGTAATTAATGTAAGCTGAATAGCGTATGCACTTTGCAGTCTGTGGAGAACATTGGCATTTTCTTACTGGACGTCCAAGGTCACTGCAGTATTTTCCCAGGTGGTTGATGCTGTGTAGGCTGAAGATTTGCACCAATAGCAGGACTTCCAATATCCCGCTGGGCCTGCAGAGGCTAAATGTAAAGTTAGATGTAGTCACCATCATCTGCTTATTTGTTCAGTCTGCAGAAACAGTCTGCACAGGGCCTTGCTGAGTCCAACCTAGAATGTGAGTTGAAATGAAGGCTGTTGAGACCAGCTGAGATATACAGACAAGTCTCTTTATTAGGTACAACTATTCTGAATTCTGAATCTATTCTGAATTTGAATCAGGTTCAATGACTATACAGGTGCTGTTTACAATTAGTAGTTTACAGTTACAGTTTAGAATTCGAAGTTTACAAATACGGTTTACACTTAGTAGTTTACATCTATTTATCTGCATAATTTTTAGCCCCTTTTACTAGTAATGTACCGATTGCAATTTTCTTGGCCGATTCCGATTACCGATAAGTAAGTGTGATCGGCCGATACCGATTTTTTCCCCTAGATAACAGGAAATTAGAGCTGCTGCGACATCGACACAAAAAAATGAGTTTCAACCTTTTTTAATGTAACATGGAACTTCCTTTCCCTGTTTACTAGTTACTTTTATAATAATTACCTGATAGTGGCAGCTCTACAGCAAATACAAACAAAAATTCATTTACAAGACGCGTCTTGTTGATATTTGGCAGTAGGCGTGTCTTCCACGCCAGGAGCGCAGCAGCGGCAGCCAATCGCTGTTGAGCAGATTTGAATGGCGGGTCGCTCACGGAGAAACGCCTCCGTTCACGTGAACGCAGCCTGAATGCACGCGTGTCTATGCTGCAAGTAAAGCGCATGCACAAGATCGGTTTGAAATCGGCAATACGTGTGAGTGATCAGCTAATCACCGATCAGGCCGATCAGGCCAAACATCAGCCGTTTCCGATTGCTGGCCGATCGATCAGTGCATCCCTACCTTTTACTGTTGGCTTAATATTTTTAATGGGTGGTCTATTCTCAACCCAGTTATGACATTGAGCTGTTCAAACATCCAGCACCACTGCTGGGTGATACACTGTCTGCAGCACACACACGCACCCACACCAGTGTGCTGAGAATGATCCACCACACACATAACACCCAGGGATGTACTGGCCATCGGGACTACAGGGAGATTCCCGGTGGGCCGGGGTCTTTGTGGGCCGGTCGGTTAGGCATTTAGTTTTAAAACTATTTATAATCGTAATTCTGTTTGAAAGTTTATTGTTATATAGTTAAAATCCCATATTTGTATGTTTCTAATTGGCCGCATAAAAGTGTTTCTAACTGCGAAACTGACTGCTAAACTTACGAGCAGCACACGTGACATATTCGCTGAGCTTTGGCCAATAAAAATCAAGTTCATGTATATTGAGGATAATGGACACTGAATTAATACATATAAATACATACAGTGTGTGTGTGTGTGTGTGTGTGTGTGTGTGTGTGTGTGAACGTGGTGGGCTGGTGTGGATGATGTCCAGGTCTGTTTTTATGTCCCAGTCCAACCCTGATAACACCTGCTCACTAGTGGTCCTAGCGGAGGCTGAAATGATGCAGAGAAACAGTTGGACTACAGTCTGAAATTGTAAACTAATTTACAAAGTGCACAATCAGTGGAACTGGTAAAATGTAGATACAAGGTAGGTGTATGTAATGTGTGTACTACTAATGAGTTTTCAAGGTATATAAATGCACAGTTTAAGTCGTATAGGGTGCATTCTCTTCTGTTTTTGAATGTGTTATGGCTAGGTTTGGGTGGAATACTTGAAATATATTGATGAAAATATATTGATGGCTGAATAATGCATACACTGTCCTAAATGCATTCTGCAGCATACTCCATTGACGTACATAAAAAGAGCAACTTGTAAAGGCCCTTGTGAATCAGCTGTGCTGTACTATCAGTGGTCAATAATACTGAAGTTACACTGAGCCTCGATGTTACCAGTTAGCAGTTTTATTAAAGTTTTATCTGGAGAATTTATTACTCAGGCTTTATGGGTGGACTAGAACATCAGCTCAAACTACTCCGACTGTCCAAACAAGCTCCAGTATATCACACCATTATTGACTTCAGGCTCTAGTTGTCTAATTCAAATCGGATTATAACTATGAATAAGTACCGATTTTCACAGATGGTACAGTATATTCTTACACATGTGAGAGCAAATTAACGAGGAGATCTTCTAAAATGATTCTACTAAAATGTAGAAAGTAACTGTTTTTAGAATGCTGGCTTTTCAAAATGTGTCAGAAACTTTGATTATATTTCAACCCAAACCTGTATAGAATTAATTAGAACAGTCTTATTATGTTTATTTCTATGAATACAAATCTGTGTGTGAATGTGTGATGAATACAGAAAATGATCCAACTGCAGAGTAGGAAAAAAATGCAATGTTTATTTA
Source organism: Clupeocharax schoutedeni (assembly GCA_037974565.1). NCBI lineage: Eukaryota > Metazoa > Chordata > Actinopteri > Characiformes > Alestidae > Clupeocharax > Clupeocharax schoutedeni. The sequence goes on along the minus strand of JBBPDH010000018.1, from coordinate 354,893 downwards.
AATAACCGAAAGGCAAAAGAGAAAAAAACAAGTCCAGAGCAAAAAGGGTCAAAACAAGAAAATCCAAAAAGCCAACAAAGCAAGTCCGTGATCAAAAGGGTAAATCCGAGAAACAGAAACAGGTCAAAAACAGGACCGTGAACAACAATGAGAGAGGCTTGGTAACTAGACAGGGCTTGGTATACTTCGCACTGTAGAGATGTCAGAAGGGGGTATATATATTTCCTGTGCCTAGTATTCAGGTGATCCTGATCTCTGCCTAATTGGTCTTGCTCTGGGTGGGACTGTTCATTAGATTCCAATTGAGACTCCACTTCACCTCCTGTTCCAGACCTTACAGAATGAGAGAGACAGAGAGAGATTTCGGGTAGAAGAAAACAAATCTTTGTTGTCATTGTGATTGGTGTTTGATGTGGGGGCGGACATAAGGAAAGAATAATGTGGTTGTCACTTCCTGTAGATCACACTTGACTGACTGCTCACTCGACTGTTCATACCTTCAGACAGCTGAGCAGAGGCAGCTCCACTCTGGCTCTCTGTGTAGCTCACAGGCTCTAGGGAGCCAGCAGGAATAGTTTGCCAGAGATAACCAGTAGAGTGGAACCTTGTAAACTGGAATGAGGTCAGACAAGAGGTCAACGAAGTTTTTCAAAAAATTCTCCAAAATCTCCTCGCGTTGTGTATGTGACCAGTGAGGGCCAATTTCAGTGCAGGGCTTCAGTGCCGGAGCCGTGACATGGTACCTGTCTGATAATAGAGGAGAAGTGCAGCACGGTTAAGGCCACAGTTTGACATTTTTTGATGGTTTAACAGTGTCAAACTCAAAAACAGGACAGACATGTCCAGGAATATGTTACTCTGACTCACTTGATAAATTTCAGGCAAAGAAATATGTCACATTTTGAAAAAAAAAATTGTGTGGTGAACCTCTCCATTAAACACATAGAAGGAAGAGCAGCAAAAAAACATGCTTTTTCTGTACTTTGGCAAACTTTCAATTCTTTTAATATTTTAACTTTTTCATTTAAATGAGCTAGCACCAGGTTGTTACTGTATTTTACCTGCATGATGAAGAGAAAAAATATTCCTTATTATAGAAGTGATGTGTGTTTTTAACATATTGTCAGAATATCGTTTGTTAGCCAGCATTTCATCTGTATTTGTTTCAAAATTTACATTATGCCACTGTAAAAACACTAGTGGAACTAGAATATAAATTTTTTTGCATCGTGATACTCTGTGTTATCATGTATTTTTTACTCCTAGAAAAGTAGGTTCTAGTAAGAACAGAGCAAAAGAGTGAGAGAATTGTAGAATATAATAGAACAGAGTATAGTTAATAAGATTTTTTTTAAAAAATTGAAGCAAGAAGAATGAAGAGTGTAGAAGAAAATGAAGCAATATCCTGTTGTGAAAGAGAGAAAGTGAGGGAGAGAAGAAGAAGAAGAGCAAGAAGAGGTAACAGTTTAAACTAGAGCAGCCTGTACACCTGGAAGCATGTGCTAACCCTGATAAGTTACAGCTGGGCACTTTAGCACTGAAGTCAATAAAAACTCATTAGAGCAGGAGCCGGCTCCGCTGCGAGTGTCCACTCCAATGAGCTTCACATTTATTCTCCATCCCAGGACTGGAGATAGAGCCCCATCGATCCCAGCCTGAAGCTCATTTATTTGGCGAATGGAGAATTGCCTTAATGTGGCTCTAACCTCCACTTTTGTCAGTGGGACACTTTGCTTTAGGTTTGTGGTTCTTATGATTTGCGTGTATATTGCAGTGGTCGAGAATAATACACTAGTCTCTCAGCTCCCATTCTGTCAGCCTGTAAGAACACTGCCTTGCTTCATTGTGTCTGCGTCTGGTCCTCCGACACCATGTCCTAGGAGCTTGTAGTTTCTTCTGCCCTTAAAATAGCAGCACCACCGGCTTCAGTTCAGCCCTTTTCTAATCCCTCAAATAAGGAGCAGTTTAGGCATGTTTATGACGTGTCATGCCACAGAGTTAATGCTTCGACAGAAGCACCCCTCCTCATTAGCTCCACTAACGCCCCAAGCACACTTTAACGAATAACTGTTTGGGGTTGCTTTAGATTCTCTTCCCTCCAGCATAACACAAGCACTGTCAGCTACCCACCTGCCAATTAAACAAACTCCCTGCCTTGCTGTGTCCAGAATGTCTGGAATAAACAGAGACTGGGACGGGCTGGAGGAGACCCCGGCTGCCCAGAGATCCCTCCCACGTGTGGAATGTCCCTGTCAGACATTGCTGCAGGCAATGTTTCTTAAATGCATAATAGATCAGGAGGTTCTTTCATGTTTATTCAACTAATATATGTATACATATTTGCATAATATATGTATATTTGTGTGTGTGTGTGTGTGTATATATATATATATATATATATATATATATTTATTTATTTTTCTTTTTATTTTTTAATTGGTTTATGTAACTCACTAGGTAAACTGTTTGATGCCATGAATCTTTAATTGGCTTGCTCAGTGAATTAAATAATGCAAAATGGTAAGGCCAGATGCTTCCGGTTCAGCTTTCTGTGAGACTTCTTTATTGTAAGAGGTGGAGTCCCACTGAGTCCTGCTGTTTTTTTTTTAAAACTCATTTAGCAATCAGAAATAGGATTCAAAAAGAATACTCAGGCTCATAGACAGCTTATCAGTAGCCCCACTGATCAAAGTAAGAAATGTCTGCCATGCTTAGTCTCCCAACTCCTCATCATTTTCCTTCCATTTTATCTTAGTCTCTGCTCTCCAATCACACGTCAACACGGCACAGAAATTTCATACTGATTTCAGCATGGGTCAGTTGGACCACCAGATCCACATGGGAAGGTCACAACTGCTTGTGTTCTTGCAAACAAGCCTATTCACTTTTTTCAACTGCCAATTGAGGAGATGTCTTCAGAAAGCTGGGAACATGGCAAACTGATATTGATTTCAATTGTCTGTTCAATTGATTTTGACTGGGCTATCCCAAAATTTAAAGCCCACTTCTGATGGCGGACCTACTTGCTATTTGAAGCACTGAAATAGTTTCCATTTTCCAGCAGCCTTTCTTTGTGTACAAAAAACGATGAGTGTGAGATGTGTTTAGGCACAAATTTTTCAGTTTCTCAGAAGAAACCTTATAAGCCAGTGATACGAGAGACAGACATGCAAATTCTTCATTTAATACCACCTGGATCGATTCCAGCTGTTGTACCAGATGTGACATCTATTTGCATGATTTGTTTAGCCGGACCTGCATTTCATTTTTAAAATGTTTATCAGAATATCGTCTCTTTTTTATTATCCCCACAATTCTGCAGCCTACACATTACGAGAGCTTTTGTGATGTGCTTTTGTTCGCTAATTGGTTTTCTGCTATTGTCCGAATTATATGCCAATGCCAAGTGGTTGCAAAAAAAAAGGCACTGAAAAGTAGAGCTGTTTGTATTAGTGCAAGGGGGAGTCTATTCATGTGAAGGCTGTAGAACATTCGAAAGGTTGCACTGAGTCCTTCTTCTGCTGCTATGGCTGGAAGGCTCATCAGAACATTGCATTGTGCCCCTGACTATTTTTAAACCTGCTGCTCGGCCTGCGCTGTCTGTGCCGCAGATACAACATAACCATGCTTACATTTTCACCACTCTGTCTTAATTGCAGTGCTTTGTCAAAGTCGGACCTCAAGCACCTTTTTGGACACGATTGTGCTTTCTGGTACCTCTTGAGTAAACACGAGAGAAAAGCACATCGGATCGGTGGATTTGTTCATGTTGTGATCCTTGAGATGTAGTAGGCTGTTCAGTTGTATGAAGCAGAGTTGTGAAGCACTGTTGGGCCACAGATATTCAAGTGGGAGCCCGGTCCTATTCCCTTATTACTTATTACATAATATTATTCTCTGTGTGTAATCGTTCAGCATTACTTCATGAGGCTCTCTGATCAGCCTGTTACATAATGCTCTAATAGAAATTATAATGATTTTAATTTTGCTGTGCACTTAATTTTCAGCTCTTCTCACTCGCCCTTAATGACGAGAGCGAAGGGGTTCGGCAAAAAGCAGAGCGTACCTGCATACTCCCAGACTTAAAATGATGGCAAAACAGAAAAAATGCAGCTTTGAAAGGGGGTTTCTAAATCCTGTCTTCTCTTGTGCCTCATTAGTATCATATAAGGATGAAATAATGTGGGCTCTGTGTTCGAGCAGCCTGCAAGCTCACCATTTTTTTAGACTGCCTCACGCAGACATAATAGACCATCTTTAATTGTGACGGCTAATTGTAGCACATCAAATGGAACAGCCAGTTTATGAAGGAACCATCACCAAATTGTGCAAAGGGTTTTGGGTCTATTGTGTATAATAAACTCAAAGCCCTGCTAGACCGGCCTGACTGTGATTTCCATGTTAAAACAGAGAACAGAGTAGAGGTTCACAGACAGTGCAGGGAGATGTACACAGCTGCTATCAACAGCAAGCAGAATCACTGGAATCAACCCTCTTATGTGGAGTAAGAGGCTTTGGATAGTGAGCAAAAAGTACCATTTGTTATTCATCCACTCTCATCCACTGTTATTCTCTTCAGCATCAGTCACTCTCAATGTTTACAAAAAATCTGAAAAACAGAAATAGATGAAAAGGCATAGGCCTAGAGTTAAGATAGCATTAGGCCTGTAGAGCATTGTCTTGCTCACTTTTTATTAGGTTTTGAGTACTATAATATCAGAAATGGAAGAAATATAGTTTGCATTAATAGAAAGCATCTATTTAAGTAAGCCTTACGTTTTTCTTCATATCAGTGGCTGACTGAGAGGCAAGCTATAAGGATGTTCTACCATATTTCTGTACAATTTGTAATATTTCTTTCAAGCCAGATAAACAATTTTAATTCGAAATATTTTAATTTTGCTGTGCACTTCATTTTCAGCTCTTCTCACTCGTTCTTAATGAAGAGAGCGATGGGGTTTGGCACACAATCGACCAAAATTTGAACGGACTGTTTTTTGCAGGCATGTATGAGCACTCTTGCTGCATATGAATACAGTTGCTAAACCTGTACAAACTGTAGTTGCATAAAGACTTTATTAAATAGCCAGTTGCTTACTACTTTCAGTGTTGCACTTCAGCCACCCACACAGTGTGAGCTTCAGCTATAAATGTCTAATGAAAACTCATGATATTGGAATAAGAATCAGACATACCATTTCACAATCAGTGCATCCCTCGTGGTTGATAAAAGATAAAAACGTCAGTGCACTTGATATGCAAACTGTTTTAAGTGGACCATCGCTTTTTAAAGCAAAGCTTATGTGTGTAAGTGGTGCAGCTTCATGATCGGTGGGGTTTATCTGCATGCCCTTGCTCAGGACGCCCGGATGCTGTCATTTTAATGCCCAAGGGACTTTGATATCCCTTTTCTAGGCCATTTTGTAAGCAAGCTAAGTGTCTTGTGTTTGTCAGATGAAATTACAGAGCACTAGTATCTTTACCGTCTTGAGTGAGATTGAATTGAGTGAACACAGTCAAAAGTGAGTGTCTCATTGATTCTTTCTTTTTCATGTTTTTTTTGTGAGAAGAACATAAACGCGCGTGCGCGCCTGTGTGCGTGAGCTTTATCGGAGGAGCTCTATCTCATCTCCCTGTGATCAAAGGTAAGGTTGGAGCATCAGAGATGGGTGAAATGCTGCCTGCCGGCCCCTCCCCCTGCCCACTCACTGTCTCCACAGGAAAACTGCAGTCTCCCTGGGATTTCAAAATTTTAGGGGTATTGGGAAGTGCTAGTGTGTCTTTGTACTGTAATTTGATCTCTTTGTGAGGACTAAATTACTTTCAGTGATAGGAAGACAGTTGAAAGTATGGTATTGTAAATGATTCGCATGTAATTGTAACTAGATGTGGGCAATATGATGGTATAATAATATGCTTTTAAGAGTGTGTCCACACACCTGCCTATATATCTATATACATATAGTTGTTCGGTCTATACACAAACACACACATACATATATATACACCCCTAAAAGGACTAAACAACCGTTCTCTTATCAGTGCTCTTCTTGTGTATGCTTGTAGCACTAGCAGACTGAGGATGAAAGTGAAGTACTCTGTCTCTGCACTAACAGGCAGAGAGTTATAACTGCACCTCTTTTTGTTCTCTGATATGTTCCAATTACTCTTCCTCACCCGGAGGACAACCTGTGCAGGCGACTTCTAATGACTACAGTGGTGCTTAGTTGAACAGGTGTCACCCTCGTTTTTCCAGCTTCATTAGAGGACGCCTAATGTTGTGCTCTGTTTCCTCCCCTGTCTTGTCCCGATAACTGTTCCTGTCACAGTTTAACTTGGGTGCCTTACTCTCCCTCCCACTTTTATCTTCCTCTCTCTCTCTCTGCCTTTTATGTGGAAATTAGAAGTCAGTGAATGTACTTTTCCTCCCTCCACGGCCCATTCAGCGTTCTGGGAGCGGAGGTGTGAATGGAAAAATGCAGAAGGTTAACCAATCATTTGGAAAGGGAGTATGCCAGCAGAGCTAATTATCAGGTGTTGTTTGTGCAAGGCCATCCTGTGCGGCCGAGCCGCTGGAGGTGCAGTTTCGGAGGCTGGCTCGGGGGAATTGAGCTGCCTCTCAGCCTCTCGCACGCTATGTGGCTGCCGCTGCCTTCGTCAACGTGTCGCCCTTAACGATGCCGTGCAAGCAAGGACCATAGTTACCACAGTAAAAGTTACCATAGCACTGTGGGAGAGCTCTAAAGCAATGCTAACTCTGATCAGACTGTGGCTGTGTCTGTGTTTAGAGTGCCAGAGCCACCCTCATTGACTCATTTAATCAGAGAACCACATACTGCCAGTGCTCTCAGGATGCCACTGATTTTTGCTTGTACTTTAGTCTATGAGGGGAATATTAACTGTGTGAGCTGAACCATAAGAAACCTGATGTATTAAATATTTCCTGTACAGTAGTCACAATAATTGTAACTTTTGTAACTTGTAACTTAATTAGGCTTGCCTTACGGTAAGTCCAAAAATGCTAATCTTTAAAACAGTTATGGTGAACTAACTGAAGTTTTTGATGTGGAAGTTTCTTGCTTATAGGTATTATAGTTTTTTAGTTTAAGAAAAGTGCTGGGCTCACTTTATCATTTCTGGGTACTGATTTTATATGCTAATGGTCACTGCTCTCATTGGCTGTCTTAGCAGTGTGTGGGTTGAGGGGTGTGGTGTTTAATCTATGGTGATGACCTCAAAAACATCTGAGGAAGAGCAAAGTATCAGGTCTGTGAATTGCGATGCCGTGATACAATGGATGCTCTTCCATTTTGGCAGGGCTAGTCTGATTTGGCTGGTTCAGAATAAATTAATGAATCTCCCTTTTAAGCCTGTTTTTTCTATTTTTTTTTAATACTACAGTAACTGAGGTGAATTTGTTCGAATTTTAATTTCAAATGAACTCAAATTACATGATAATAAACCACATACCGGCTGGCAATGAAAGGTGCAACACTTAAAAAATGGGAGGAGGTAATATTAATTGATTCTGATTGTTAGGTAGTTTATATGGATCCACACTGCCAGTCAAGCACATTTGCACATTGTACTATTGTGAGTATTTTTAGGCATGGCATCTAAAAAAAATCACAACAAAGAACTAAACATACACAGCATTATGTGACAATGACTCCATACAAAAGAGACCATACAAGTTTGACTTTATAGGCTTTTTGTGACAATTGTGTCATCACACACCAATGCATAGTGCTAAACCCTTTTAGCTTTTGTTCATCTGTTTGCCACCACTACGGTAATGATTATTTCTGCTAGTCTTTTCAATCTTAGCATCACTTTGGATGTTACAGTTTGAATGATGATTCCTTTAATAAATATTTAAACTCAAAGTCTGTCTCTGAATGTTAGTAGAAGTTAGTAGTAGTTCGTTTTCTCTGAAAGGGGACTACACAAAACAGCAGAGACGCATTTCATATTTTCCTAGGTGGTAGATGAAGAGAAAAGTAACATACATGTGAACTGGCAAATAAAATGCAGTTTGTTCATTATATATCTCCTTAAATCTACCATGGAATATTAACCTAACGGCTAACTTTTCATCATGCTGCACCAGTAAAAATTTTGCAACATGATAAAATTGTAAGTTGCTCTGGATAAGAGTTAGGGTTCGGATTCAGGGTTGACTGAGATGATATATAGTAATTACTAGTAATCGATGAAACCAATACATATTTGGAACATTTGCAGTATCATTGAAATAAAATTGAATAACACAAACACCAGCACAAAACTTTGTTGAAACATCTTTATACATTCAAGAAACTAAATGGATGGAGAATGAGGACAGAGTAATGAAGAATTTTGTACAGTGTTCTTAGACTCAGTGTGGGTTCAGGAGAGTTTTACCTCTGCAAGAGCGGTTGCTTTGATGTGGAGGTTTCAGAAGAGGCACATGTCTCGGGAGATTAGATGACGTCTTGCCCGTCACTGTACACTATACACTGAAGACTAGAGGCAAGAACGTCTATAATTTTTTTCACAATTGAAATACCCGACTGATTTGAAGACCTAGCTCTCAACATACCTCTCCACCTAAAGAGAAACCTAGAAGGACTCCATAGTGTGCCAGCAGCACGCTGCTGTTAAATATATCTCAGAGAGAAGATTACTAATGATGATTCTCCCCAGAGCCTCATCCTGGGGTTTTTGATGTAGTTGTCCTCCCAGCAGGTAATGGGCTAATGTCTTAATGAGTTCTACCCCCCTGCATTATCTCACATCACACTAAGTATTAACACTATCAGTCTTCTGACGTTTTCTGCTAAATCCTTCTTCTCCAGGACCAAGCTCCCCTGTGTCCATAGTCACAAAGGCAACAATCTTTTTTAGTAGGGAAATGTAAATGAAAATTGTATAACTGTTATGTCATGTTGCTTCTTCTATAGGTGTTTATAAGTTTACATTTGGAAAAGTGTTTCTGATACTTCTGATACTTTGTCTCCTCTAAAGGTTCAAGCCTTTTAAAAGGTTTACGGCTTTGATGTGTAGTCAAAGGATAAGTTTTAATTGGTACAAAACCTTTACATTATGTAGAGTCATGTACAACTCCGGTCCAGGAGGCCAAGTCCTCAGCATGGTATGGTGAAATCCTTGCCGAAAAACACTTGGTTCATTTCATCTATCATTTCATCTATCAGTTGCTATGTTTAGTGGGTGTGTTTGCGTGAGGGAATTCAGGACCAGAGTTATGAACCCCTAATATAGAGGTTCATTAAACCTTAAAAGGTTCTTCACACTTGAGCATCTCCTTTATAAAATTTGATTCCTAAAATTCTGTGCTTATGCTCTCTTGGGCAATACATGTCTATAACCGAAACAACAGACAGCTATATTGTAAGTTTTAGGAGCAGCTTTGCGCTAGTATCAACTTCAAGATGTGTCTAGTGTCTTTAAGTAATGAGAAAGATAACTGAGTAATCAGCCAGTAAATCAAACAATTTAGAGTTAATCAGGAATGTCCTCTGCATAAAGTTTACCAAGGCTATATTAAGTCATTCATCACTGGAAAACAGTGTAGTGTAGGCAGAGAGGACACAGCAAAGAGCCCGTAACTCACATCTTGGTCAGAGTCTGTAGTTATTATTCGGTGAACTGATTAAATACATTTTTACATTCTTCACTTGTACTGTTAAAACATTTTTTAAAAAACCCTTTAAAGTTTGAAGAGTGCCCAACATCATCTAAATCTTCACTATCATCACTATAAACAGAACCACAAAGTTGGTATTGGATCATCAGAAAAAGTCCAGCTTCTGGAAACAGTCCTTTTGTCTCAAACTGTGATGACTTCTTGGATTTGTTTTGTTCTTTTCTCCGTCAGTGTAGTCGAAAAGACGAAATCAAAATTTCAGACACAGCACATGCATGCCTCTTCAGAAACCTCCTTAATGTTTATGTATGGCACGCTTTAGAAGATGCAACATGCATGCCTGCAAAACTGCCCCACGAGACAGAATGCTTTCATTAATTTTTCATCTAAATTATATAAGTTGACTATTCTAGCAACAAGGATACTTTGAAGACTATACTTTGAATTCAGTTTATTGGAAGTGTTCTGATTATGAACACATTTGATTGACCACCCTCAGTGTGAATTTCAAGCCAAATATCACCTACTGTTTATTTTTTGTTTTCTGTGTGTAATTAGTACAGTAATAGTGTGATGCTGAGCTGTGCTTTTTTGTACACTGTGATGGCTGAGGCATCCTGTTGAGTGTTTTTTTAAAAAATCTTTTTAAAAAGATCTGTCAATCGTCTTTAGGTAGCCAAATGCTCTTCCCTTCTACTGTTTCAAACGTTTTGAAGTTTGAAGAGTGCCCAACACCATCTAAATCCTGACCTTCATCACTATAAACCGAACCACAAAGTTGGTATTGGATCATCAGAAAAGCCCAGCCTCTGGAAACAACAACCCTTTTGTCTGAAACTGTGATGACTTCTTGGATTTGTTTTGTTCTTTTCTCCGTCAGTGTGGTTTTCTCCGTCAGTGTGGCCTCTTCAGAAACCTCCTTAATGTTTATGTATGGAGAGCTTTAGAAGTTGCAACATACATGCTTGCAAAATCGACCCACAAGACAGAATTGCTTTCATTTATTTTAAAGGCTTCCTGACGGGAGGTCTGGATGAGCCACGTGCATCAGCACATCAGCAGAGCTCTTGCCTGCTCAGCAGCGGCCCGGCCGAGGCACACATACTCTCGCCTCATGAATAGCAGACAGGTCATGCATGTGAAGAGCATGACTCTGCCTCCGTCATCACTGGAGCCTGCTGGACTGCGGAGGTTATAGAGCGCGGGATGAAGAGAAAGGCTTTATAAATAGTTGAGGGTATAGTGAATGGTTCTCTGTTTGTGCATTCATCTCATTCAGAAAGTGCACAGGTGTTTATTGGTGTTTATTGAGAGCTTTAGTTTGTGTTTTGTGAAAGAAATGATGATGGATGTGACAGAGTGTGGCATAAATCACAATGCAGAAAGGATGTTCAGTGCTAGGTTATGATTTTAAACAATATGAACAGAGACTAAATTTCAACGCTAGTATATTACATTCAAATGTATGACGGGACTAAACATTTTGAAGTTTAGGATTTTTCAGAGGGACTTCTTATGTTTTTGTGGTTATGTGTTCTGAAAACAGTTGGAATTCATTTTTAAATTGCAATTTTCCTTACCCTTTAGATTTAATCAGGCAGTTTTTGTTAAGACTCTGTACATTACACTATATGTCTGGGTTTGTGGGCACCTGTTTATCCAGTTTTCTCTGGAATAAAGGGCTTTAATAGGGAGTTATTTCCTCACTTGCTGCAGTAACAGCCTCTTCTATTCTTGGAAGGCTTATACTAGATGTGGGAACAGAGCAGCGAGGGTTTAATTTCATTCAGACACAAGAGGATTAGTGAGGTCAGATACTAATGTTTACTAATGATTAGTTCTGAACCACAAACACCACTCCAACTCATCCTGAAGATATTGGATGATGGTCCATCAATCCAGAAAACACAGTTCCAGTGCTGGGGCAAGGTGACCTTAGGCTCATGTGCAGCTACATGAGCATCCCATTGCATCGTCAGTGGTTTTCTATGGAGATTGCACTAGTGTTTTTTGTGCAATTGAACACCTGTGCCAGCAATAAGTGTACCTTAAAACAACTTTTCATTAGAGTTCCTCTCATTGGAGGGATATTTGTGGTCATATCTATATCGAATGGCTGGTCTATATTGTGTCTTATTGAAAAAGCTGTTGAAACAATTCTTATACCTTTAAAAGGAAAGTTCTATAGGTTGATTATGGTGAATTATTGTGAATTATTGTTGTTTGCAACATTACAAAAACAGTTTATTCAAAATAAGCTAGTTTTACAGTTTATTGTCCATATATGGAAACGAGAAAGTATTGAAACGTTTTGGAACTCTAACAATGTTACCTGTTTACTATATAAATATGTATGCACTACACATTTCTTATCCAGATCAACTGGTAAATGTAGTGTTAGTAGTCTAATGGTGTTCTTGTCTGGGCAGGAAGTTGGTTTAAAAAAGGGATATTCGTTGTTCCTTGATACAGGCCCTTTTTTATTGGTGAATAGAAGGTATGCTACTGCTGTAGTTCTTTTGGCCCCTTTTCATTAAATAAACTACGTAGCTGTTCATGAGGGACATGACTGTGCTCTCAAGTAGAGCAGGCACATCTTCTAGGATGAATCCTGGTTCTGTGTCAGCCTTTTCCCTTAAATATGCTGTTTATTGTTCTGTAATGGCATGTGATAGTAAAACCACTGTATGTGTATCCGTTACGCACACTGCCAGTCAGTTACCACTGTATGAACATGGAGTGAATATTGAGAGAGTGGGAATACGCAAGGCGGTTTTTCCTAACCCCAGCTTTCATTTGTCCCACCTTAACCTGGCTGACTTTAGTTGGTGGCCTCTGCCTGTTTGCTCCAGACCATCAAGCAGTTCATCATCTAGAGATGTAGCGGTCGATACAGGAAGAAGACTATCCAGTAGGCCAGTACTGATTGAGCACTTTTATCCAAACTCACTCTGGCTATGAGACAAGGAGGGGTGCAGCTTATACAACACTTCTGGCTCTGAGTTTTCTGCAGTTTTATCACAGCGGCGTTGGCTAAAGGACTGTCAAGGAAGTTTTTACTGTCACTTTAAACCATCCATACAGTCCACAGTGAAACAAAATGGGATGCTTCCCAGACCATGGTGGAAGTTAACAAAAAGCAGAAACAGTATCATATGAGAGTGAATACAGTATTGTTTTCAGAGTGGAATGAATACACTCTGCTTTCACAGTACTGTGAGTACAAAATAGATCTTCATCTTCAGTATCAACAAGACCCTCTTAAAGTACAAAACTGAACATCAAGTAGTGGTTTACCAGAAAAGTAAAGTGGCCCCTTTTAAGTAAGTTCAGTAAGTTTATTAAACATAAAAGAGTAAATAGTTAATCATTTAATAATGTTTTTAAAAAAACTTACAAAGCACAGGCAACAATACATTTTCAAGAAATTTGACACTTCAAGACTGTGTCCTAGAACCTTAAGATTATTGGGAGGTTCTTTAAACATTTCCATCTCATTTACATAAGAGGTTATTTGAAGAATCAGTTTGTAAATGAAATTTCTAAACTTAAAGAACATATTTAAGCTTAAAGAACCTCCACTTAATGCAAAACGTTGAAGAATGTACTGCTGTTTGTACATTTTTACAGATTTATGCAACATTAAGTGAACGGTGATTGTTGGTGATAGGTGCTGTTGTCGAGAATTCATCATTATAGTAAATAGCACCATGTGGCGAGGAATTCACCGATTCAAGACACATGATGGAACCCCATTATTGTTTTTGAAGGTCAGCATTAAACCTCCTTCGTACCCTCTTTCTTCTCTGTGCTGTCCATCCTTGTACAAGAACCCTGCCTTGATTTTTTTAAGGAGCACTCCCTGTAGAGACCACCCCAGCATTGCTGATTAAATATTAACATTCTGGTTCAAACAAGCCCAGCATCTGCTCCGCAGGTCACCAGACTGGCCAGCACTGATCCAGCTGTGCGTGGGTGGACCGAGCTCAGTTATCAGAGAGGCTAGATTGCACAACATCAGTAATAACCAGTGCCAAAGAAAGGATGGGAGGGGCTGCAGAATGTGCCAGAACTCCCCCTGGATCATCTGTACTATGTACTGCTACAGATTCTTAATTGAGTGCAGCCAGGCAGTAGCAGAAGTATTAATGGGATAACTTTTAATCGGCTGGAAAGCACATTGGGTTGCCTCCTGTTTTGCTCACTTCCGCTAGTTGTTTGGTAGATTCAACTTGGGGATTCGTTTTCCCAGCTGTTAATAAAGGAAAACAATGCCATGCTATATAGACATGCTATATAAAAAGAGGAGGATGTCTTCCTTTGCATCCCTATCTTTTTTTCTCCCAGTTTACATTGTTTTTAAGCTGTACTTGCTGATTCAGTAGTTGTAGTAGTGTCTTTTCCTTCTTCTCCACCAGTCTGTCTCGTGCACTCTTTTATTTCTCTCCCCTGTGCTCCAGGTCATCATTAAATGTTGATGGAGATGAGTGAAACCAATAATCCTTAGACCTCACTGCAAAAACAGGGCCAGAAATCAATAGGTTTGCAGCAGTAGGGGAGTGAAGCCTGGCTGCGCGCGAGAGAGAGACACAGAGAGGAAAAAGTAAAAAAGCCTTTTCTATCAAATATTAATTGAGCATTCCCATGAGGGACAGAGGAGAATGCGGTGATTTGCTGTCCGACCCAATTAAGATCCTGCCGTGTACCTCACTTAGGCCTGCTGTTACTTACCTCTGCGGTCTAGCCATCAGTAGGTATGTCTCATCCTCAAAGAGGAGCTCAGCTGCGGAGCTGAGCAGAAGATCCAAGCCTCTCATGGTGGGCTGGGGTAGAAACCTTTCACTTACGAATGCATTAATGTATATCTGCATGCACCGCCGTCAGAGCAGATGAGAGACACACCAGATAAACAGACAGAATAAGTCGCTTCTTCTCTGATGCCTCAGCATGAGCTCCTCACATATAAAAGCACCGTTGAATTCCTTTCCTCATTTCTTCAAGGTCTGCATGTAGATCCGGCATTATTATTATAGGAAACCTCTAACACTTTTCTCAGAAAAACATTTTCAGTTTGCTTCGCAGAGATTTAAAACAGAAATAGTTTTTCATTGTAAGGAATGCGCTTCTAAAGTAAGATACAGCACAAAGAAAGACCTCTAATAGGCCCTTACTCTCCTACTTGGCCTTGTTTTGCCAAAAGCTTGGCTGTGAAATCTGCCTCTGTGTCATTACATTCATTATATTTTCTCCAGGATGAATAAAGTTTCTACCTATCAGTATCTCCATACCAGTGACCAAGTGGCACTTTTCATGGGGGTGATTCTAACATGTGGTTACTTTTGACTGTTAACCAATAAGAATTTTGTCAAGATGAAAGGTGAAGGAACTGAGTTTGAGTTTGGATCAGAAGGCGTGGCAACAGTTTAGAGGACAGAGAAAAGAAGAAACCATGATCCTTGCAAAGGGACTCATTGGACATTGCTCTCTCTCTCTGATAATATTATGGTGGTGTATTTTATGTAGTCTTACTATTCAATGTTGTTACATGTAAATAAGTTCATACAAGTTCATACAAACAAGTTAACTACTGTTCATAAATCCATCTGTGCTATCTGTGAAGCTTAACCTACTAAATGAATACTTTTACTTTTTACACTAAATGCTAATTGAAAGTATGATGTCAAATGAACTCATTTCACACCTGAAAGTCTGGACCAAGGTTCATGTTTTTGCTGCACTGCATAACATTTGTTCTGGTAAGCTTTAGGTTGACATTGCTATTTCGAGAGTGCAAGTGGAATACATTGCATGACAGGCTTTGATGATACTCAGATATGGAACCAAATGCAGAAAACACTGAGTAGATATATTCCAAGATCAAATGCAAGAGACAAAGTCCAAAAACCAGTAAATCCTTTCCGAAACAGTAAAAAACAAGTACAGAAAACAATGCAAGAAACCAGGAGACTGCTTGGTAACTAGACAGGGCTTAGTATACTTCACACTTGGAGAATGTCTCTTAGGTCTGTTTGTACTCCTAGGCCTAGTACTCAGGTGATCCTGATCTTCTTGTTAAGAGACTGTGTGAAACTCTGGGTCACATGCCTACACCCTGTCGATATGACGCACATGGGCTGCATATCCCTGTAATGGTTTGTAGACCATCTGATGATATTTGGCAGTGTTTTCATTTGAATGTGGACAGATTGATTTTATTGCCGCTGTATTTTATATTGCTATTATTAAATATATGTTTTTTTTTTTGTTTGTTTGTTTTTTTCTTTCATATTGGTTTGAAAGTCTGAATCAGTCAAAAAGTGTTTTCACACTGCAAATGAACTGAACCATGGTTCAGGTTCATACTGTCTCTTTTAGATCTGAGTACATTTTCCCTCAGACTGTCGACCGAGGCACCTTTCACATCTGCTATTTTGGTTCAGACCAAACTGTAAAGTCAGAATGTCTGGATCAAACCAGGAAAGTGTAAAAGCACCTCAATGAACTTGATCACTAGTACTGTGGCTGTATTTGCTGTACAGGGAGTGCAGAATTATTAGGCAAATGGTTATTTTGTCCACATCATCCTCTGTATACATGTTGTCTTACTCCAAGCTGTATAGGCTCGAAAGCCTACTACCAATTAAGCATATTAGGTGATGTGCATCTCTGT
>JBBPDH010000018.1:327484-338477 GCA_037974565.1 Clupeocharax schoutedeni | reverse complement strand
CTATCATTTTTCATTTCTTCAAAATCCTTGTTTAGTTTCTTCTTCTGGCAAAAAAATACACCATAAAGTCACGGTGCTTAACAAAAAAACAGACTGTTGTAACTACATTGAGTGTTCTATGCCTTCTTACACACCTGGTTTTTCACGCCCTCTTTGTTCTGCCAGTGAGAAGGGCCTGCATTTATTTATTTATTTTTTCATAATGGCCTAATATATGAACGTGAACATTCTTTTATACGTGAACACACCATAGCACACAGTGTGAACATTGCACCTCTGCATTTAAACAATTTACCCAGAGAAGCAGCAGACACCCATGAATAAAGCGCCCAGGGAGCAGTGTGTGGGGACGGTATCTTGCTCCGGGTACCTCTGAGGTGCTTAGTGGTCTTGGGAGTCGAACCCATGACTTCCCGATCGCAGGGCAAATCCAACCACTAGGCTACCAGAAGCCCCGATTTATATAGCAGCTATCCTAAAAGTCAGTATAAAAAATGCATGAAGTCAAAGGCTTTATAATGAAAACTTTCTGCCTATCCCCACTGCGACCTCCTGTCACTTATCGAGACTGTGTTGCTGCAGCCGCCAGATCGAGGGTGATTTACATTAGGTGAGAACTCTTTTGGACCACTGGTCCTGTGCAGATGCTCCAATACCACCTCCCCACCCCACGCCACACACACACTTCAGTCCTGTGCCAAAGTATAAACGCTGCTTACATTAATTCTAATGCTGGCTGATTGATCTGGGGAGGTTGGGTTGTTTGATTACTCCTCTGCTGCCTTCCTCCCACCTCCTCTCCACCTTCCTCCTCCTCTCCCTGCGGCTCCTGGCAGCTGGCCTGATCTGGCAGATTAGAGCCAGGTACTGTTTTATGAAAGCGCTGGGAAGAGCTAGAGTAAAGACCTGGGGTGGGGGGTGGGGTGGGGGGGGGATTGGGGGGGGGGGGGTTTTAGTTTAACGTCTGCTCGAATCATACTCCGACTTATAAGCCAACCGCATTCAGCTCCAGTCTGTTTCAATCCGAAAAAACTGCAAAAGTATATCTTCACAAAGTTCCATGGCTCAGTGCATTCATTTGAAATGTTCCCTTGATATGCCTTAAAAGCAATACAACATATATGCCTTAAAAGCAATTTTTTTTGGCTTTCAAACAAGTCAAATAATCACAGCCCTGAATATCCTATATGCTGTAGTCTCACTGTACATACTGTACATACTGAACTTTTATTGGGGGGGTTTCGTGACTGTGAGGGGTAAACTAAAAAAAAAAACATTGGCTTTGATTTTGGAAATGCACATGCTATAAGACTTTGTGATGAGCAGGTAGTGGGGAGAGGAAGTAACTAACTACTAAACAGGTGCAGGGAAGTGTTGACCAAGTCTGGTCAAGTCATTTTTATTCATGTAGCACATTTAAAAGACAGCAATCTGAGGGAAACAGCAACATCTTTCACAAATGTCTGTTCCAAGCAGTTATAAACTCTAGCTTGTAAATATTACAGTATTCAAATGTCTACAACCAGCTGCATATATATATATAAATTAATAACAAGTACTTAATCAGATAAATACAGGCTTCTTATCACACAAATTAAATCATGACATGACAATTAAAACAAAAGTACATTTTGATTGTATCTGACACTCGGTGTAGACACAATTAAAAAGTCCCCAATTGTGAGTATAAGCAGTAGTTTACAGTGACTTCAACTATGTATCAGCCTACCAAACTAGACCTGCCTGTTCTGTCTAGTAACTAATTAAGATGGAGTTGCTTCACCTTTAGCAGCTCTAATAGCCTCTGCTCTTCTGGGAAGGCATTCCACAAGAGTTGGAGTATGTTTGTGGACAAAAGAGCAATTCTGGCCAGGCACTGATATTGGACGTGAAGGCTTGGCTCGCAATCAGCGTTCCAGTTCATTCCGCATGTGTTCGTTCATGGCTTTGAGCAGGCCGTTGGAGTCCCTCCACCAAATTTTATGGGCTTCGCTTTTTGCACAGAAATGTTGTCATACTACAACAGAAAGAGCCTTCTTCAAGCTGTTGACACAAGGTGCAAAGCATATATTTGTCTCATATATCTTTGTATACAGTGTTAACATTACCCGTGACTGGAAATAAGGAGCCAATCCCAAACCCTGAAAGAAAACCACAGAATATTATCCTCACTATTTTTTAACAGAGGTGTCATCTCTGTTAGTTTCAGAGTCTCTTGCCATGTAGGGGACTATATGCATCTCAATGTTTCACTGCTGAATGAGAAGTGACTGGGATAATAAAAAGCAACTATACGTTTAAGGCTGTGGTTCTTGGTCAGAAACAAGTGTGTTTCTTCTTCAGATAAGCAAAGAAAGCTGCACTCTAGTGGAGAATTTAAAAGGACTTGAGACATCTAGATCATGTCTACATACCAGACAATCTATGTCCTGAAATAGAGATCCTCCAGAGCGGTGATGACCTGAAACAACCTGTGAGTCGGGTGGTTTCGGGGCAGCTTATTGGGACGTTGCGTAGGCGTAGTTACTTACAGAAACAGGTTGGGTTTGGGTCACTGATTAATTAATATTTTTGAGGGTTGAGCAGAATAGGTTGGCTTAAAAAACCCTGACCCCCACATCACGTCCCCAGAGAGTTTAATCTCTATTAGAGCTTGTGAATGGAGCATCTGCAGCTACAAACCAAGAGAAGTCAGGTGATGTGACTCTGGTGTTCCAGTCACGCTCAACTAGGTGGAGATCCCAGGGCAACCCCAGGACCCACTGGAAGGAATACATTTCTTGTCTAAGTATATTTATTATATATTCAGGTATTTTTATTTTTATTCTGTATTGTTATGTTTTGTCTGAGTGTGCAGTCGTAATGTGAGCAATTTCCTCCGGGATAAATAAAGTTTTCTGATTTTGATTCTGATTTCAAGGGTGGCACAGGAACGTCAGGAGATCTATGGCCACAGAATAAAAAATCTGCACTGACCTTCATTTATTTCCCTGTGTCCCTCACCAGGAGACACAGAAGGAGAATGGGATGATAGAAGTGATGATAATTATGCTTGAAATGGGACTCAGTCCTCTCAATCCTGAATAAAACGGGCCCAGAATGTACAACCCATACACAAACCCATGCTTCACCAGGTCCCAACTGTCAGCTCAGTTTCTGCTGCATTCAGAGTATTCTGCTGCATCGCGATCAATGCTGTAAAGCAGAGCATCTCACCGTTCCTTATCGCCAGGTGTAAATTGGTGAGTTCACATGTCTCTGGCACCTTGTGTAGAGGAGCTACTGCATTGTGAGCTTGTGCAGACATGAACATGCCATGATGGATACTGGGCGTGAAAATCCGTTTGTGTGCTCACTCATTAAATTCAGTGAGACAATAGGTGATTTATCACTCAGGAAATCCCGCTATTGCCCTCCCAGCTCCAAACAAAACAAACGCACACTCGTTTATTAAAAGGCAGCCCTAGGGGCTGAGTCTCATGCACTTTCTGTATTTCCTTCTCATTTAACAGCCCCATGAAGCTGAATGTAAAGCATGGTGAGGAAACGTAGATGAAGCTCTGTTCTCTTCCTCTAGTCATCCCTGCCCCTCAGCTGCTCCCATCCTCTTCTACCTCATCCGCCCCTCTGTGAAACATTGAGCAGAGTTAGAAAGAGGGGCAGTTTCATGTGTGAGGAAAGATGGGATGAGGTGAGAAAACCAAGGAAAACTGTAAGTGAAAGCAAAAAAGAAGAAGGTGAAATCGAGGGGAGAGAGTGAGCACAAGTAAAAAAAAAAGACTCGTGTTGGACGAAGGAACATGACCAGGGGGAAGAAGAGATTCTGCAAAACAGACATAGATTTGAATCATCACAGAATCGCAGTGGAAAAGAGCAAGTAGAAGTAGTGCAAAATTAAACACACAATCCAAAAATACTCGGAACAGATGTAATTCATTATACATGAATGTGGGTTCGTAGAAGTGTAATGACCCTGGAGTGTAATAGCATTATCTTTTTTGCTTTTTGTTGAACACTGAATTGTAGCTTAAGTATATTAAGGAGCGAGAACAAAGCTGAAGCACTATCAGCAGGCTGACATACATGATTAACCACAGCTGGCTTCAGGCCACATGACTGAAGTTGCTTGGAGCTGACCTATTGATTGACTGAATATACATATATATTGACTGAGATATGTGGAGATGTGTGGAGATGTGTTGTCGTGTTTGTTGTCGAGTCATCCACTGTCAGTCCGCTGTTAGGTGTCCTTGCCACTTTTCCACACAAAAAAGGAAATCCAGGCTTCAACTATAAATGGACAGACAGAACGGAATCCAAGATTACACTCAACCACTAAGTAGCCCTGAAAACTATCCTAAGACTGCACTGATGCATCATGACTTTCAGTATTACCTCCAGTCCTCACACTAACCTCTATTAAAGCAACACTGCAGTGTTTGCCCACCTATCTAATCTGCTGGGTCTGTATAATGCCATTGCCTGCCCCAAACAATCATTTCAACATTTCATTGTACCTACAAAACAAACTGACTCGAACACTCACTTCTAATAGGAACCACTATTACAGGGCAGGTCCACGAACAAACATTTGAAATATGTGACTATATAAGGTGAATGTGAAACTATAGCCATTAGACTCTACTTTAGGATGAGGCAGACACGAGTGAATGTCTTATTAATACTGTATGAGGTCTGATCCAACTTCTGAACACTGGAGTTACTCGGCAGAAAAGCAATTCCATCTTTGCTTAAGAGGTCTCAAGTAAAAAGAGAAAAAAATGGTTTACCATCACAAGAAAACAGTAAAAAAAAATATTGACAGATGAGGGAAGCCTTTTTTTGAAAGTATTTTCTGCTTTATATCATTACTTAGCCCTACATTTGAGGTGTGGGCGTGTGGCTGATGACCTTGCTTCATTTAATTAGGTTCGTATCATTAAGCGTCTCAGGAACCACTTGAACATACATCTGATCACTAAGTGGCAGCAATTTTTTAAAGCATTTTGCATACAAGTTTACTGACAGTATTGTGGAACTCTCCATTAGCTTCTATTAGAAGTGTGTTTAAAGGCTTATGTACAGGGTTGAAAATGTTGAAATGATTGTGGTAATTCAACAGAAAGGGCAGAAAGAGAACAGTTTTGTGCTTTAATGAACATTTACTAGCATTTAGGGACATCTCTATTTGAGGGAAACAGAAAGAGGAGAGGAAAATAGACACAAAGGCCATTTGTCACTCAAGTTTTCTTAAATGATGTTTCGCCTCACTAAATTTGTCCACAATAGCTGTACAGTTAGATGAATGAAAATGGCTGAGAGTAAAGGCGTAAAGAAAACACTATGAATGGTGAGAGTGGGCTCATTTTTCAAGGGTAATTTACACACGTTAACAGTTCTCAGCCTAGAAAAATGTGGATCGATTATCTGAAGTGTAAGAGGCTCATTTTCTCATTTTCAGGTTTTGGCCTTCTAGGATCCAATATCTGATAGTGGATTAGTTTGGGTCTCTATATGTGTCCCAGAGCATATATTTACCACACACATGGGTGGAGGATTTATGGCATTGTGCTTTTTACGGGGCTCATAAAATACCAATCACCTAGACTCCGCCAGGGCTTACCGGATTGTATACAGTGGAGCTTCAAAAGTGGGGGAAGACTGGGGGGCTGTGTGTGTGTGTGTGTGTGTGTGTGTCTGAGAGAGAGAGAAAGAGAGAGAGAGAGAGAGAGTGAAAAAAGCTGTGATTAATTTTTTTTCACCACCATATTCTAACTCCCTGCCGAGATAGAAGTGGTCCCTGAACGTGTCCCAGTGGAAATCACAGGAGGTAGCAGTGGGCTTGCAATCGCTGTGCACACAGAGAAGGAGTGATGAATAATCTATTAGGGGTTTTGGGAGGGGGGGGGGGGGTAAAAGGGATAGTGATGCCCCACCAATGGAGAAGGATGAATCTGTCATCCGTTCTGTGGTTTAATTAACAGCTTACTTAATTGCATTAAAACTCAGCGTTTATTATTATTTCAGTAACTGGTCTTTTCACCCATATCTCTTATAGGATGTATTTCCTTTTTTCACTGTGTCAAAACTACCACTCTATACCTTCCTGTATCAAAATCACCAGAAAAGCCTGCTCATAGTTAAGGTGTTTTCTCCAGTCACCAGCCAGACTCATCAATAACAATGACAAGCTAGCTCTCTCACCTGCCTAGAATTTCTCAAATCAGCATTTTCCAGTCCCACCAGCAACATCCTGTCTATTTCACAATGGCAGTGTCTTCTGAATAGGTATTTTCTGGCTGTTTCTGTTCCAGGATGGTAGGATGAGTTCAGCATATGACTTGCGTTTATATATTTATATATACAAAGTGTGTTTTGTTCCTTACAAATGTTCTCTTATTTTGAATGTATTTACTTAATCTGTTCTAACCAAAAAAGGGTGATGTTGTCTCATTAAAATAGCAGCATGAAGCCGTAGATGACACTTATTTAGGCTAGAGCTTATTATTTTAAATTAGCGGCTGCCACAGGTGAAACAACACAGTAATGACTTTGCAGCAGCCAGTAAATATTAATGCTCACTGCAGCAATGTATTCAAATGAATGTTTTAGGCTAAAACAGTTAACTGAAACTCCCATTAAGAAAAGTATTTGTATGGATCTAAAGGGTCTGAACTACCGCTTCTGCTTCTTTTTTTTTTACCAATCCATTTAACTCTACCATCTCCTTTGTCTCCATTTTACAGTGTTATAAAAATCTGCATTTGCATACTGTAATATATTGTGTCTCAATTGTTATTGCCGTATGCTTGTTGTCCATGTGCCTTGTGTTGTTGTTTTCATCCCTTGCCCCACCCTCGCCCCTCCTCCACTTCAGTGTGTTCACCTGTGTGTATTTTTCAATCACTCCTTTCCCAGAAGTTCCTCATCTTGTCTTAGGTATAAGTAAATTTGTTCCACTGTGTCTTTATGTAGTTTCTCATCACTTTACCTTTGTCGTATCTCCTATGTTTTATTGTTTAGTACTGCTGTGAGCATTGATGCTAATTATGTGATGTTCCCTAGTTTTATTTGAATATTTTGGTTTATTTAGTAAAGTCATTTCCCTCACAAATTCATCCTGGCTCCAATGTTTCCTTCATGAAACACATTCAAGTAAAATCAGTATTTTTTCATCACGTTTTTATTGCTCAGTTCTCCTAATTAAACTGTTAACTGCTGTCTTAATTTCAGGACTCTTGATGATGCTGTAGCTGAAAATGCCTCCTCTTTGTTGTTGTTTTCTGCTTGGCTTAAACTTTCGTAAGTTGTAAGGCTTTCATATGTTCTACACATCCAACGTTTCTTCAAGATATTAAGCACAACACAAACCAGAGTGATGAATTTGAAATATTTTCTATTAAGCACAACACAAACCAGAGTGATGAATTTGAAATATTTTCTAGAGTAAACTTTTTGTTTCCTACAAGTAACATCAATTTTATGATAAAGTACCCTAAAAAGAAACTTAAAAAAAAAAAAGCATTATGGTGGTATACATGGACCTAAACAAACCATTATGATCTGATATTGTGCTGAGGGTCTTCAAATGAAAGCTGTAAACCACATTTGCTGTGTCTGAAGTGTAAAAGTGTGAGTATGTGGTGCAGTACACTGCTGTAGTGTATAGATGTATACGATGTGTATGAAGGTTGTCTATGGAATCTCCTTGAAAGTTTTTTCCTTGAATTATAGAAGCCAAGAGAGGTAATCTAAAAGGAACCTTTTAGTTTAAAAAACAGTACACAGGGTAAATAGTCCATAAATAGTATAAATAGTTAATTTGTCAATTAAGAAATATTAGAAAGCCACAGTGTCAGTATAACAACAGTTATATCAAAATCACCTGATATAGAGTATGCATGACAGAGTAAATAATCAGACTGTTTTTTTTGTGTGGTTATGCCAGAAATTTGTTCTAGGGGGCATGCTCAAAGAAGTATGTAAACAAAAAGAGGTGTGAATAAGTGGTTCTAATGTGTGGCTTTCCCGGAAAGGCCACTATTAGACCCTCCGAGCAGGCTCTGATAGAGGGTCCACCTCTGGACTGCTCCAGATAAACCAAGTAGCCCTTAATGACCGCATTATGTTGCAACAAACCTGCCCTTCTGGCTAGCCCTTGCAGAAAGCACAAATCCAAGTTGTCCCAACTACATTCTTGAAATATCTCTTAGAACGATAAGGTCCTGTGTGACATTGTTGTATAAACTGAGTTAAGCTCATACTAGATATTAAGAAATGGTATACGGCTCTATCTACAGTCCAGTCAGTGTGACTTATGAATGTGGGAAAACTAAGTAAAATCTGTGGTTTCATCCATGTACCCAAGCCCAGTAGCAGTTTTGAGGACTTAGTAGCTCAACTATAGTGGTAGCTAATAAACCACTAAAGTAGATTTTTAAAAACAATTTAGAAAAAAATAATAACAGGTAAGCTGAGTGTGCATATATTGACATTTTAATGTTAGCTAGTGTTGGTCAGGTAGCTAAGGCTAGCTAAAATCTTCTCTTTATAAAACAGAGTTCAAAAAAGGTTAATTCATCTGCAATAATTGTCACATTTGAGGTTTATTTGCAAGCAAATAAAATGCAAATGTTAGCTTCCTTCTGTCGTTAGAGTTATTTAGCCACCTAGCTAACTGACAAGAGAGCCAAGAGAAATTAGCTCACTAAAACTAGTCAGTCTACAAAGCTGCAAAAATTACAGGCAGCAAAATTTAGTTCCAGAACTGCTAAGACTAACTGCAGTAAGATAATAATAGTGAATCAGAGGCAGAAACAAGACAGACACACACAAACACACACTGCTGAAGGAGAATATATCTAAAGCTGAAATACTGCAATAAATTAATATTAAGAACCTCTTGTTCCTCTTCCTCTCATGGCATAGCATAATGTGTCCAAGTAATATTATCCATGCTTTTTAAAACACATTTAATTAATGTAATATAATGTGCCATTTTGTATTACAGTTCAGGGTTTATATTTATGCACAAGTGATTTCGTTTTGGTATTAATGGCAGTATAGTTGGTATCTGAAATAGTCAGAATGTCAGCACAGTTTCCATTGCAGTTTAGGTTTATTTGCAGTAGAATCTTCCTATACTGAGCCTAAAGCCTGCCTGAATGTTTACTCTTTTTATTGAGCTGGACCTTCTGTTCAGCATGGCATGCATTCACAATCCATATTAAAGTTTGCAGCCTTGTAGAATGGTTGTTTTTGATGTTTTCTTTTTGTTTGTACTTGGTACTTTTTTGTACTTGCACCAGATCTCTTTCATGTAAGTGAAGCTACACACCAAGAGCTCCAGCAAAAATGCAATGACCTTCATCCAAATGGAGACCCGTGGAGTGGTCTGAGACGTGCAATCCAACAATGGTTCTGCAGAGAGCAATGGACAAACACTGCAAACTGTATGTGACATCTCAGATTCCCCAATAGATATCAGAACGTAATACCACCAAAATGGCTCAGCATTAAAGTGCAGTTTGACCCCCATCCTGGCTTTGAATCATGGCTTCAGGAGCACTTTTTCCTTCTACATTGCACATGGACACGTGTCCAAGTAATATTTATTATTTGTAGACTCAAAAACTCCCCCACTGTTCAAAGACACATGGGCTTCACAGAAGAAATGTTACAACTAAATTCATCAGACTTTCCCCTGTACAGTTCCGCTGTTCATAATTACCAAATTGGAGGCTAAATGATTTAGTGAAAGCCCCTTGTGCAATGTAACATTTCATCTTTCAAGTGCATTCATTTGAAAACTACAGATCTCAGCTAAAACGAGCTTGTTCTAAAAATAACCTGAGAATGCTGCAAGACAGGCATTTAAGTGGATGTAGTTGGTCATATGGGAATGACATACTCTTCATGTTTAATAGCCTGTCCTTAGTGAGCCCTGCACAGCTAAAAATGGAGCTGGGGAAATATTTCTAAATTCTATTGTATTTCTTAATATTACACTACAAGACCTCTGCTTTATCCTGTAATGATCTGTTTTTGTTTCCACCAGTTACAGGCTAGACCCATCAAAGCTGCTATAATAAGACTATCCCCACTTAACTATACATTTTTTTCTTCTTCTCTATCATCTCTTAGAAATCCCTACTGATTTTGGTACTCCTTGACTACTATATTACTACTGTCTATCTAACCATCCCATCCTCTATTTTACCCTTCCATTATTCCATCGAAACTCACATATATAGATCAATTAGCTATGACATTAAAACCAGTTATTTTGTTAACAATGGCATCTGTCGAGGGGTGGGATATCTCAAGAGACAAATGAGAAAAAACTGGCAACCATAAGGATTCGAGTCACACTGACAAGGACCCAATTGTGATGATTAAACAGCTTGATCAGAGCATCTCAAAAATAGCAGGTCTTGTGAGGTGCTCCAGTGGTCACAGAGGTATGCAGCTGTTAGTACTGACTAAAAAAGGCCAAAGAAGGGCAACCATTAAACTTAGCTAGTGTATCACAGTTTGCTGAAATGTTTCATGCCTGTTTATGATAGACAGGTGTCAAAAACATGCAGTCAGTGCATGCAGTGCCAGATTCCACACCACAATTTTGGAGGTCTTGTGAAGTGTATACACATTATTAGGCAGGTGGGTTTCATATTATGATGTTATGGCTGATCAGTGAGTGAGTGTGTGTGTGTATCGTATAGTATGAGGGCAAGGAAAAAGAATTTATAAGGAAAAGGAACTGACACATCCAAACACAGTTACCTTACTGTATGCACTTTTAGTGATTTGCTGATTCTGTGAATTTTTTGATCTGGTGTCTCTCCCTCTTTATCCTTTGTGTGTTATATATACTTATGAAAGGCAATAAACAAAACCGTGGATCTGCCATGGTGAAACTACTGCAGGATGGTTGTATCTCTTTTCCTTTTGAAAAAGGGTGGTCCAGTGTACCCTATGCTGAAAAAGATGAGAA
>JBBPDH010000018.1:291463-309851 GCA_037974565.1 Clupeocharax schoutedeni | reverse complement strand
TGAGAGAAGATATTTAATTGTATAATATTTCAGCTATCTTTTAGGCTATTCATGAGTGGGGCCAAGTAAAATATATTCTTTCAAATGATATATTATATTGTGCTTTGTTTGAATGCTAAATAAACATGTTCATAGTTTTGTAAAAGATTCTTTTAATAATTTAATAATAATGTATTTTTTCGGTTTTTGGTTTCGGTTTTCGGCCAAGTGATTCCCCATTTTCGTTTTTTCTGTTTCGGTCCAAAAAAATCCTTTCTGTGCATCAATCATTACTACTACTAACTCCATTACTTTGGCTACTATTACTATTACTCCTAGTACTATTACCACTACTATTACTACTACTACTATTACTAATACCACTATTTTTTTATTATTACTACTACTAATATTACTAATACCACTACTTTTATTACTACTACTACTATTATTATTACTACTATTACTACTACCACTACTCTTATTAATAGTTACTACCGCTACTACTACTACTATTACAACTACTACTTCTACTACAACTACCTCTATTAATTATACTACTGCTATTACTTCTACTGCAGCTAGTACTATTACTACTACTATTCCAGTGACTACTAGTTTTTTCTTATTGTCTGATTAGGTCTGACATATTAGGCAAACTGATTGTTCAAATCATGAATAAAAATGCTTGTAAAAAATGTAAAAGATGGTTTTCCATTCATTACACCAGTATCTCAGTTTGTATTTACTCATTTCCTGAGAGAAATGGGTGCGGCTAAACTGTTGGGACCAGAATAAAGAGATTTAAATGTACTGGTTTCGTGACATCTCAAAACAATGCCCCCTTATTTTCATAAATGAACACAGCACAGCACAGCACATGGTGTGGACAATGTAAAATTCTTTCTCTGCATTTAACCCATTTACCAAGTGAAGCAGTGGCCAGACAGTGCAAACAGTGTGTGGGGATAGTACCATGCTCAGGGCTCCTCACCAGTCCAGGGACTCAAACCGATGACCTTCGGGCGAACTCCCTAACGACTAGGCCAATAGCTGTCCCAGTTTTAACAGACTTTAGAAAAAATTTGTGTCCTTTTATATTGCATTCACAATATGTAGAGGTAAAATCAGCATACTGATGTATTATCAATATAGTGCTGCCCTAGTTAGGAGTGTGTGTTTCCTGCTTGTTGTGGAACATCTAATTATGCTTTCCATGTTGCTCTTTCTCTTTCTGTCAGCCATGGCCCAGCGTATCCAACCTGGCGAAGGACTTCATTGACCGTGTGCTGACTGTGGACCCCAATGAGCGTCTGAGCGCCGGGCAGGCTCTCAAACACCCCTGGATCATCAGCATGGCTGCCTCCTCCTCCATGAAGAACCTGCAGCGCTGCATCTCCCAGAACCTCCGTAAGAGGGCGTCCTCGCGCTGCCACAGCACCAAGTCAGCTCAGTCTACCCGCTCCAGCCGCTCCACCAAGTCCAGCAGAGCGCGGCGTGTCCGAGAGAAGGAGCTGAGGGAGCTCAACCGCCGCTATCAGCAGCAGTACAACGGCTGAGGGAGGCTACGCACTCACAGGCACACAGAGACTAAAGAGACCCGCACAGGAGGTGAGGGGGGAGCTTTACACAGAGGAGGTGGAGTGGAACAGCTGCGGGTGTGCATGTGTGTCTGTGTGTGTGTAGGAAAAACTCGAAAGAACTCACACCCTGCTCCATGACCACAGAGCCATTTCTCACCCTCATCCTTCAGTCCATCTCTGTTGTTCTTCTTTTCTTTGTGTCTCCCTAATTTGTGTTTTCCCCCCTTATTTATTTATTTTTTGATGTTTTTCATTATTATGTTGTCTTTGAAGTTACTGTTTCATTGAGCATTTTATCTGATTGTATCTGTTGAACAGAGTTCTACATAATGAAATTGCTGGAAGGACTACTAAATACAGTCGTGTGTAAAAGTTTGGGCACCCCTGCTCAGATACCATGTTTTGTTGGTTTTCTAAGTACAAATCTCAGTACGCTTCGACACAGTGTCATACTCAGAAATGACTGAATTTAACATAAGTAATTAATTCATTCATTATCCGACACGTCATGGACGGTGCCGTGGCCTACCCCAGCAGTCATAGGACGAAAAGCGAAACAAGACCCCAAAACTGATTATAGCATGTTTTATTTTATTTTTTCGGCTTTTTTTATATCAACTGAAATTGTGGACTAAAATATGTAGCAAATACCATATTCAATCCTACTCCATTGAGGATGTGTTCACTTACTTTCAAGGCAAACCAACAGAAGTGTCATTTGATCAGGGGTGTTTAAACGTTTTCATTTGACTGTGTGTGTTGGCTGTTCTTAGACCTTCCTAACATTTGCTGTGAATTATTTCATTAAGGCGCCGTTACGGACGGTCGCTATTCGGGAGGGGGAAATGAATGCTGTCAATCCAATATTTACAACAGTGCCTTCGGTCTGAATCCAGTTTCTTGTGCCAAAAACATTGAATACGAAGGTCAAAATATTCTTTTCTGTTTTTTTTTTTTTTTTAATCAATTGGATGAAGTTGCATTCGAATCTGTTTGTGGAGGATGTTGTCGTACTAATAGAGGCCTGATATAAGACATTTATCCAGTAGCACTGCTTTAGGTATCAGGGTTTTTCTGAAAATGAGTTCTAGAACCACATGTGAACATGCAAGAAGCGTCATTCCATGAATATATGAGCGTCATTCCAGTGATCATGGTACTAAGAATCCTGGTCAGGTGTGATCAGATGATCCATTAAATTGGTCTATTTTACATCCTTCCACAAAACACAAGTGTTTTAGGCATATATTAGATGGGTTCTGTATTCATACAGTAATAATGTATATTTGACCGTAAGTGTATTTCTGTTGTCAAATCTTTGAAGAACTTGGTTTTGGGTGGTTTCTCTTTAGAAGACAGTATTTGACTGAAACAAAACTCCTGTTTGAATTATTCCATAGTGTCTTAATGTAAGATTTATTAAGGCACCCCTCTCAAGTTACGTTCATTATCAAAAGTCCACACTATATTATCCTGTGAATTTTCTTTAGGTTGTTTTTTTATTACTTTTTTTTCTCATAAAGTGACTAAAGGGTTCAATTCGAAAATGTTAATAATTGGGCCATTGAAGGATAATAGCCTGTTCTATCTTTCCCATTCCAAATACCTGTTTTTTTGCTCAAGTGTTTTATTTTCATTATGGATCAGCATCAGGAGTGACTGATTCTGTAGCTCTGTGTTTATTGGGAAGACCACTGTTTATGTTTTTCTGCAGAACAGGCTCGTTACTTTTGTGGAGGGATGTTTTGTTAAAAGTGTGTCATTAGTTTGAATCTGTTGTTGGTTTACTAATAAAGGGAAACAATAATGGTGCTGCTACATGACGGTGGAGAAAAGATGCTGCAAAAAAACAATATGCAAAGGAAAAGATGGAATCACAAACCCATATGTAATGAGGAATCATGTGAGGTGAATAAAACTGCACCTGTTGTCCATTTGATTAAGCCATTCCAACACTGTCTCTGAAAGGAAGACATGTACCTTTATGTCATGCGTGTGTCTTTTTCTGATTAAATGAAGGATAATGGTGGGTCATGTTAACTTTTCTCCAGAATAGTGAATCTGCTCATTTTTTTTAATCAAATGTCTCAATTAAAGAAAGTAAAATTGTTACATGTTTTATGCGTTTTTCCTGACTGATTCTTACAGTTCTACACTGCTTTTGTTAATGTTTTTTAATACACATTTCCTATGGAACTGGTCATTTTCTTCAGAGTAGCTCACTGTTCTCTGGTGAAGACAGAAGTGAACTTTACTTGGTGCAATCAATGGCAAAAATGTTGATGTATCGTTTCAATGTGTTGCCATCTGAGGATATTTTCTCTGTCATTTCATGATACTGATCTATGCATTTAAAATGTAAGTTCTGCAGGAAAATTGTTAGAATACAACAAGGCTATAGCCATGGAGTCAACACTATATAGCCCTCTATGTGCGCACAACTGAATATTGGGACATGCCCTTTCCGGACTATATTTTATCAGTTTGGCCTAGCAATATATGTGTGGATTGGGGTTTAGGAGCTGAGCTGAAAACTGAGATGAGCTGTATGTTAGCAATCCAGTACTGTTGCCCTGAATCCAGTTTCATGTGCCAAAACATTGCATATGAGGGTCAAATTAGTCTTTACTAAAATAACCACTTTTCTGGAGGATGTTGGTGAACTAAAAGGCACAATATACGTTGAGGAACGTAAGTATTTGAACATCCTGTGATTTTGCAAATTCTCCCACATGGAGGGGTTTGGAATTCACATTGTATGTGCATTCACACTGTCAGAGAATGTAAAAGAAATCAAGAAATCACATTGTATGATTTGTATAGAATTTATTTGTATTGAGAGAGCTCAGACAAGTGCTACTAATTAGGATTACTAAGTGGAGTAGAGGTGGACTTCTTAAAGGCACAGTAAAAGGACTTTGGAAGACAGAATTCTTGCTGATTGCCAGGTGTTCAAATACTTATGTGCAACAGTGCAATACAAATACATTCTTTACAAATCATACAATGTGATTTCCTGATTTTTTTTTTACATTCTGTCTCTCACAGTGGGAATGCACCTACAATGTGAGTTTCAGACCTCCATGATTTCTAAGAGGGAGAACTTGCAAAATTGCAGGGTGATCAAATACTTATATTCCTCACAGTATGACAGTTCTCTAATAGCACTGCTTTTACAAGTGTAAGTACTAAAAATCCTGGTCAAGCATGATCAAATAAGCCATTACATCGGTCTCTTCTGGATCATTCCACAAAACTGCTGCCTAACACAAGTGTTTTCCAAAAAGGAACTTAATGATACAATAAACAAAAAGTGTATATTACAATTATGGCTTTGGAACATATGAGCGTGATTCATGGCTTGTTGATTGAGCTTTACAATGTTTTGGGTTTTTTTTGTAAAGCTTAGAGACAATAAGACTCTCAAAACAAAATAACCCCTCTGCAATACAGCTCCCCCTCATAAAGACAAATCTTTTAAAGAGTTCCATTGTCTTAATGAAATACGATCCTTTTGGCAGTGACTTTATAACTTCTCGCCATCTAGTGGTCTTACCTAGAATCAAACTGTCCGGATCAACTCAGGTGAGATCTGTTTGTTTTAGCCTCATGTTGTTCAAGGGAACATGACCACATTTTGCATTTGAGTAGATTGTGGCGATAAATACCCATTAACACAGAGAAGCAGTCACATACGTGTACAGAACTGCGTGATATTTTTTGTTTTCTGCATGTCAGTGTGTCTGTTAGTGTACAGAGCTCTTTGTGATATGCTTATGTACCCCGCCCCTTCACTTTCTTCTACTCCTATTGGCTGAAGGCGGTGTCAGTCACGGCCTTACTCGTCGTACTTGTCGCTGATTGGTTACTTTCTGTTTCTCTCGCTGGACTCTCAAGTTACAGTAGCGAGGCACACGCAGTCCCAGTTTAGCTTAGCAGAGAAATCCTTCATTATATCGTGGAGAGACGTCTTTGTCAGCATGTCTTGAGAACAAAGACGACTTGTTTTCACCTGAGGTGTGTTAACCGTGTCGTGGAGAACCTCCTTGGGTTTTGGCCAAGTGAGTAGATCTGTCTTAAGGTTGTTGTAGCCCCTGTGCTCAGACTGTTATGCTGTTAGCTCTGAGTTCGTAGCATTGATAGCAACATGATCCCACTCGCGTGGGTTTGTTTAGCTGCATACCTGCTGCAGTTATTAAACTACTGACAACGATAAATATATCACGGTTTTAGACAGTTAAATAGCCCTGTTTTGCTATTTGTTGTGGTAGTTTAGCAGTCCCTCAATTTTGTCAGCTAGCTGCATTAGCTACCGTTGCATTTATTCAACTCTCATTGTATTTGTAGCTAAAATTGTAAACAAATTTCCAGATTGCTCATTCTTAGCTGTCTTTATCCTTTGTGTGTTGTTGGTTCAAATGTCTTATAGACCAACACTGACTGATCTTCGTGGTTGCAGTCTCCTAGCTTGCTAATGTATATCATTTTAAAGCGTATCTTGGTTTTAAATGTCTGGAATGGTAAATAAACAAATATTCTAAGTAAATCAGACAAAATCACCTTCTCGTCTGTGCATAGGATGGTGTAAGTTAGCTAATTATTTTTTTAGGCTCATTTGTCTCGTTTTGGAGTGCGTATCCATGTGGTGTGGAGCACATGACGCTTTTTGTTTTTTGTTTATCTGCAAATCAAATTTGTGGTCCGTGATTTTATTATCTTCATTTATGCAAATAATATGCCATG
The DNA here is from genome assembly GCA_037974565.1 of Clupeocharax schoutedeni. Classification (NCBI taxonomy): domain Eukaryota; kingdom Metazoa; phylum Chordata; class Actinopteri; order Characiformes; family Alestidae; genus Clupeocharax; species Clupeocharax schoutedeni. The sequence continues at coordinate 303,546 of JBBPDH010000018.1, read as the reverse complement.
GGGTTTTGAGTGGCCGAGGCCTTCCTTACGTGTTTATACCCACTCACTGTTGCCCAAGAAATGTTTTCCCTGATTTAAAACCTCTTTATGGCGCCCAAACCTTTACAGATGAGCTGATAAGTCTAATAACCATAAACCTTAGATGGTTTATTGTGGCTGCTCCTCACTAAAATGCTGTACATTTGATCATGTTGCCTTTAGTCTTGATGTGCATTTTTGAAGACCCTGCAACAGCAGGAGAAAGGGCTTAAACCCAAACCTCTTCTGAAGACCCATCTGTTAGACACATTTTGGGCTCTCCTTTTATTTCAGGATGTGAGGCAGGCAGTATCAGCCTTGCATAACTGTGTAGACAGACTCCGTCTGGGTCTCATCCCAATTTTTAGTGGTGTAAATGAACAGCCTTGAGGGGAAACCAGTCTCCCTCAAAGCTGGGTGGAGGCTCTGATTTTCCTGAGTGGGATGTTTTCTGTTAGATTAAAAGTAGTGCTTTGGGATGTGACTGTGATTAGGATGAAAGTAAGCCTTTACATTGTTCGATTAGTTTAAAATGTAGCATAAAGGTATGTTTGGCTTGTTTAATCATGATGTATTGTTGAGGGGGAAAAATGGACTGTTGCAAAGTTTACATATGCGGTTTGTGTACTTTTTTTCAAATGCGCAGATGTCCTATAAACACACCCGTTCTAACAAAGACACAATACACTTCTGGACTCTCCCAGTCTTAACTAGTGCTGGCAAACATTTGATAAGGCTAGTCCATTAGTCTAAACATAAGCAAAACCACAAATTGCTAGTGTGGACTTTGGGACAGGCCTTAACTCTCTCTGTGGGCCTCAGGACACACAAAACTGCTTTTTATTAACTAGTAATCATATGTGACTAATCAGAGTTTTATTATAAGCTACATGAGGAAAATAGCATGTTTGTGATCACACTTGTGTTTTTTTGTTAGACAGCTTATACAATTTGCCAGTTGCCTTCAGAAGTGATGGGCGTTACACTTTTGATTTTGGTTATATTTGAATATAATAGGTCATTTTTGTAGGTTGTTGAATTGTTTAGTAAATGTTTTATTCCTATAGGAGAATAAAGGAGGAAGGAGACTCCTGTGGATTTGGAGCTGACAGTTGGATGAGCCTCCCCTCTTGCTTGCTTTAGTGTCTTCCTGAGTGGAACTATGGCCCCCATCATTCTCTCTGTGCTGTTTCACTGACCACCTCAGCTGGAGCACAAAAATGGAGAGGAAACGTAGAAAGAAATGAAAACGTAAGCCATGTATTACTCAGGCTTCTTGGAGTTCCAGACCTAACCTATAGCAAGATCCTCAGGATCACTGAGCCACATTTGCTTGTTTTAAGCCACATTCATGCATCAATTGAAACGGCACAGACTCTTTGAATGATGAACTGAACCAGACTGCAGGGACCATGGCCCCAGTCGGCCTATACCTGTTTGTGGCCCTGCTGGTTGGGGGCTTGCCCCTGGCTGGCACTGAGGAAGAGCGAGTGACTCCCAGCTCACCCTCCTCTTCCTCGGCCACTGAGGGGTTCTTAAGCTCCAACTGCTCTCAACTCACCCTGAAAGTGGACTTCACCTCCAAAGTAGTGGAACATGGTAAGTATTAATTTCATTTTCCTTTGCTTTTCCAGCGTATCAGATTATTTTGGTTTACATCTGTTTTTTAGTGTCCAGGATAAACGGTCCATATAGAAGAACTACAGGACATTTAGGCACAAACTAGGAGATAGTTTTTTGGCATTTTATGGCATAAGGATCTGTTTGGACTTGTCTCTGTATGTGCATGTCCAGGTTAAAGGAAGGTACATCTTGTGGTCATATAGTTCAATTCAATTTTCAATTCAATTTTATTTATATAGCGCTTTTAACAATGGTCATTGTCTAGAGGAAATATAATTACAAACTCCATAGCATATATACAATGTACAACTTATTATTGTACTTGTTTCTTTTTTTTAAAGATCTGTCACACATTGTGCTAATATTTATTTGTTCCTGAGGACCTTCAATAAGTGAATCAGGGCAAACTATTTTCACTGTATTTGAGTTTTTGAGTACTCATTAGCGTAATAAGGAAGCTTTCTTAAAGAAACCAGGGTTTTGCCTGCAAAAGTCAGTAACATTTTGTGTGCATGTCTTTTAGTGTGCTTGTCTTTTAGAGTCTATGAGCAAACAGGTGCTGTTTTCTTTTGCCTCCAGACCTTTACTCCAAATATTTCAATAAACATTTCCCAGATTGCGTCCTGTCAGTTTAATACTTGTAGCTTGAGTTAGTTATCAGAGATCATAAAAAGGTGTGTGATGTTACAGGTGAACCCAGTTTAACCTAGTGTTAAATATATATTTTTTGGTTTTGTGTTTTGGTGCATAGCACATTGTGTTCTGAGTTTGGGTTTCAGTTTTTCTTTTAATTGTATCACTAAATCTTAGCTTCACTTTGAGAGTATTTTGCACTTCATGGAGTTGCTTTCTAGAGTGATAATAAGTATTCGTGTTTTTTGTTTTTTTGTTTTTCTTACCATTTGGAAGATTTTTTTGGTTACATTGAAAACATTCAGCGATATGATTAACTTTAGTCATGAGTTTATCTGAACGCTTGTAATATTTTAGGAATTCATGGCACAATTGAAGGAGTAACCTGATGAAAAAGCCCCTAATATCCTTTAGTTTTTATCTATAGATAAGACCCCTCCAAGCTTCAGTGCTTAAAGTTAAAAGTAGCTTGCTAATGTACTGTCTGGGGGGGGCTCTCCAGATCCTGCCCATTCATTGGCTGCACCTCCTCTCCAGCTCTGATGGTGTGAGTGTTCTTTGGCCTCAAGCCCAGTGTGAGAAGCGAGATGTCTTACACAGGCTTTATGTGTATGTTTCTGTGTAAGTGTGTCTCCATGTTATTGTGTGTCCCCTAGTGTGTGGACCAAAGCATAACATGTTATTTATAGTGACCTGATTACCAGCTTGTGAATGAGGCCTTTATGCCAAATCCCAATGATTTATTTATTCACACTTCCTCCATTTAGAGATGTATGGAAATGTAACGGTATACATACGTTTTAACTTTAAAATTGCTATGCAAGACTGGTTTAAAATTAATTACTAAAATGGTTTCTGTACTTAAGTCTTATTTTTTATTTATTTATTTTTTTTTATTTTTTTTACTCTTTTCAGTAAATAATATGCCTTTTCCATGATCTTTAAAATGAGCTGAAATGGAAGATCGCTCTCTGTTGTGATTTTGTTAAAGGCATTAGTACTTTTTATTGTTCTCCATTACGGCAACTACCGTGTCTTTATTAATTGGTGAGAAAGTTATGCTAGTATATGTTAATGTGGTTCTATTAGCAAAAAATAATGAAAGTTTCCTAAAAACACTGCCTGTGTTCAATTTGCTTTGGTGTGTTTGTATGTCATTCACTTGCCTACTTGGTCAGTACACAGAAACACAGAAAGCCATGACTGCTCTGTTTTCAGGCCTTAGACAAGAACAAGGCAAGTCGCTTTGCCAGGCATTCTAAACACGCCTCTTTTCAGGAGTGTTTTGTAACTGAATGGCATAAACATAGTTTGTGGAAAACATGGGTGTTTCTTATATCCCACCCAGCCATACCAGCTCACTTGCCAGCAGCTGAGTTCTCCCTCCTGTTACAGTTTTTGTACAATGCTTGTGTGTGCAGTACAGACTGGTTTGTAAGATGAGTTGACATTTTATCTCCACTTTCTCAGCCCCCTTGAGGAAAGCCTTTGTTGTTCATGACCTCCATTGGTTTAGTTGACTTGCTTATGAAACATCAAAACTAGTTCTGTCATGCAAATCGCCTGTTGCTTTAAAAGTCCTATGTATCAAGGAATGCTCTGATTTCCTTTTGATTTAATAAGCAGACAAGATGTCCACTAAGAATATGCCAAGGTGATTTAATTCCCTCTTTTCTCTGCAGAGTACATTGTCGCATTTAACGGCTACTTCACGGCCAAAGCCCGCAGTCACTTCATCAGCAGCGCTCTGCGGAACGCCAAAGCGGTGAACTGGCGCATTGTCCACCGCGAGAACCCGGCCAGTGACTACCCCAGTGACTTTGAAGTGGTGCAGATCCGGCAGGACGCGCACAGCAGCCTGCTCACCTTGCAGGACCACCCCTACATCAAGAGGGTCACTCCCCAGCGCAAGGTCTTCCGCACCCTCAAACTGCTTAGTGGTGGGTGTCGCCTCTAAAGAATGAGTTTACACCACCTTTACTATAGTATTATTATGGTGTATGTATTCATCCCGATTTGACATGGTGCAAATGTTTGAATTTGATGCATGGAATTTTGCAAAAAGTTCCTTATTTTTGTATTGGACTTGTTTCTCCACCATTGTAATAATAATAATACTTTTCATTTATAAGGGCATTTCACAACACTCAAGGTCACTTTTCAGAAGTTATTAAGAAATAAAAATGAAAGAATAGGTAAATTAAGAAGAGTGACTGAATGACTTCTGGTCTGCACATGGGTTGATACTGCTGCCTTGAGTGTAATAATGTTGTGTCTAGTTAAACTAAAGCATTTTAAATTATGCCCTTTCTTTTTTCACTGAAAAGCAACTGGAAAGTGGTATTGTTAGCTCATAGGACACCGATACATAGCTTCACAGTTTACTCTTGGGTCTCGGTTATTAAGCTGAACTGAAGCAGAGCCTGATAATTGCTCTGGGCCGGGGAAGCTGCACCCACTGCATCACCAGGGGGAGAACAGCAGGGGGTGAACAGAACACTGGCTGTTTGTGTGGCTTTGACTAGAGGAAATGGCCCTCAGAGGAGTCAGCAGTGAAAGAATTCTGTGTCTCTGCCCTACAGACTCCACCTCACACCCAGACTGAAGTCACACTAACATGTCAGACTGCAGCCTCTGTTAAGAGGCTTTGTTGTCCCTAAGCTATGTTTATTAATTTAACAGTGCCCACCTACAAACTGACACCCAACCTTCGCACCCACATTCAAATCAAGACTCATAGCAGGGGTGTAAAAATGCATAACCACAAAGATGATGATTTAACTTTGCTGAATATTTAAAGTAAACTGGCTCCTTGTAGTCACATGTGAACACTCCACAACACACGGTGTGAACAATGACATTCATTCTGCATTGGTGACTGGGGAGCAGTGGTGCCTTGCTCAAGGTCACTTAAGTGTTGCTACTAGAAGTCCTGGGGTTTGAACCCACAACCTTCTGGTAGCACCAGCCATGCCAGTTTAAGTGATAATAATTAGAGGTGCCACCAATATGGAATAACAGATATAAACACGCATATGGATTTTCTGGGTATGATACGATAACCATTAACCTGGGGCTAATATCGTTATGATGACTAAACTGTTTTAATTTGTTTTAAAGTTACATTTGTTTTTGTCCATCAATGTTATTTAGCAGACACCATTATTTAAAGCCATTCAATTCAAACAGTATATGAATAGTTACTAAAAGTGCTAAAAGAAGGATGTGGGATTGACAATTTATTGTGCTACAATTCATTTGATATAAGTACATGGAAAAATTGTAGCTAAAGGCTACAAGCTAAAAGAACTCCACCTAGCTTTAATGTTCCACTTCACCCTATATTTGAAAGCCTAATATTAATTTTCTAAACTGAAAATAACTGTGTAACAATAGAATAAACATTAGTTACAGATTTGTTCTGTTTAGTACAAGATTTGACGTTGGGTTACACCGATTACAATTTTCTTGGCCGATTCCGATTACTGATTTTTGTGTAAGTGTGATCGGCCGATACCGATTTCCCCCCAGATAACAGGAAATTAGAGCTGCTGCGACGTCGACACAAAAAAATGAGTTTTAACTTTTTTAATGTAACGTGGGCCTTACCTTCCCTGTTTACTAGCTACTTTTATAATAATGAAATGATGGTGGCAGTTCTACAGCAAATACAAACAAAAATCTAATTTTTTTAAATATAAAGCTTTATTTTGATAATTATTTTACTAATTTAAATAAATCAAATGTAATATACACCCCCAAATTAAGCTCAATATAATACAACTAAAGTTTAACATATGCTTTCAAAGGTGCAGTGAGTGAACAAAAAATAACAAGCACCTTTTTGTCTGAGCAACATATATTGACAAAATGCCACAAATAGAACAAAATGAGAAGTTTATTTTGGTAAACAAAAGCATTTCTGTCTGTCCAGAAATTGTTTCTTTTTTCATTTACCACATTAGCAGCCAAGCTAAACAAGTGCTCGCTCTCAACGCTTGTGCATGGGGCAGAGGTTGAGGCTCAGACAATTGATTGTATTCTTTTATATAATGGTATCAAAGCACCGAAGCGGGCTAGTGTTCGGTCTGCCCTGTCTAAACACAAACACACGCACACACACGCACACAAAATAGGTATGGAGAAAAGCTAATCTTAAAAGTATCTGAGTGTTCAGAATCTACAAAGCCCACAGCATATTCTCTCTTGGTGCTAACAGAGCTTGTGCTAGTGTTAACTCTGTTAGCCAGGACAGGAGAGTTTAGAAAACCACGCTTTTGTGCTGAGCCCTGCAAATGCCGCGCGTTCTGGTTGTTTTTGAGAGGACGCGCAAACTTTCACGGCGAGCACAGCGTGTGCCACGTTTGGTCTGAAAGCCCCATGAGGCTTCATTTACAAGACGTGTCTTGTTGATAGTTGGCAGTAGGCGTGTCTTCCACGCCGGGAGCGCAGCAGCGGCAACCAATCGCTGTTGAGCAGATTTGAATGGCGGGCGCTCACGAAGAAATGCCTCCATTGAGCGTACACATGAACACATGTACACATGCATGAGTCTCTGTGCTGCAAGTAAAGCGCATGCGCAAGCTCGGTTTGAAATCGGCAATACAAGCGAGTGATTGGCCCATCACTGATCAGGCCAAAAATCGTCCGTTTCCAATCGCTGGCCGATCGATCGGTGCATCCCTGATTTGATGTTCAAAGAAGCTGTAAAATGTAATAAATGTAAATTGTACAAACTAATTTCCTATCAAACAATAGAATTTCAGACCAAGCAAGCACGATATGTTAGCAAATCATTTTAAAACAAAGATTTACCAAAAATAACAATGTTTCTTTGAAGATTTTTAGCTCTGGAATAAAGTTCTGTTTCTCAGATTTTATCTTTTATAGGTGCAAGTATTGAACGGGACAGATTTTCCTTCGTTTTTAAGAGCTACTTACAATGTTTCTTCTAACTTCCAAATAAAAATATTTTTCTTTTAAAGCATAATTTTAAAGGAAAAGACAAAACGTTCACATTTTTTGTTCACTCTTAAACAGAATGACGATCATTACCTTTGACAAACTTCTAGTAGTGTTTTACCATCCATACTTTTCCTCATTAAATAAGACATGATTCAGGTGATCACCTAATTGATACCTCATGAAACAGAATGAGCTGTGCTTGTGTAGGATTTTAACAGACATATCTGTACATTCTTTTTGGACAAAAGTGAATGCTTTTGAGAGAGATTGCTGATCTAAAATGTCGTTTGGTATTCATTAGAATCTGGATGTACTCATACAGAAGTTCATAGATGAAGTAGCCACTTTTTTTTTAATCCATCAGTCTGGAGGGCACTTTTTCACACCTCGCTCTCTCATTATCCAAAGTGCATAAACCACACTGTTCTCTTGGTAATAGTAGCTAGTGATGCCACTTCAGTAACAATGTGCCACAGAAACCATTAAGTGGCCTTCGGTCAGACCTCTGCTCGACATCTGATGGACATAGGAGCATTAATTATCATTAAACCCCAACCGGGCGACTCTAAGAGTGAGCGTGGGAGACTCAAATTTAATGAAATTATGGTTTATGGAGGGCTCTTCTCTAGGCAAAATCAGTGTGCAGCACTTGGCAGGCAGTCTAGTCAGTGCCGCCTGTGGTGATTAGCATGCTAGTTTGGTCTCACTTGATGCCCACTCTCCCTTTATGTACTGGATTTAACGTGACATGAAAAGAGCTCTTCCCTCAATGCTTCTCTCCCTTTACATAAACACAATTATGCCTCAAGGTTGGCTTACTGCTGTCTCCCTGTACTATGGTGGGACTAGGAGCTGCTTAAAATGAAACAGTTTTGAGAACAGCAGCAGCTACACCACCTCTATTAGCCAATCAGTTACACTGCTTGGGCTCAATTAAGCAGGCAGAGAAAATGCTAATTAGTCATGGAGTTACATTTATTAGGGAGATGATTGTGGTGACAAGCATTGATTGCAGTTATACAACAAATGTCTAGGTTGGTAAATCTGCTTTGTTTCTGCAATCATCTCCATTTACTTCAGTGTTCAACCTTTCAGCTGTGATTGTAATAAGAGGTGACTTGTTTTTCTGGCCCACACCTGTCTTTTGGGATGCTAGCGTAGCGCTCTGGGCTATGGAGGAGAAAAATGTGAATATTACGTTAGATTAGATTAGATTGCAGAGCCTTGATTGATTGTGTTTAGATGGATAAATGAAGGTGGTGCCAGTAATCATGCTAAAGCACTTATGTGCAGAAAAAAAAACCCAGTAGTGCCTCAATGAATATGCGATGAAAACCTACCTTTTTCATACAGGCAGGTAAAATCAGACTTTTTCCCCCAGTCTATCTGATTGAAGAGGGTCACGTTTTTTAAAGCACAATTTGCAAAACCACACATGGTCTGACTTTCTAATTTATATTTATGCCACATTTGTAGGTGGTTTTGAATTAGATTTCTGGAGACGTGACTCAGTTTGAGCAGTCAAATATGGTTTTCTTTGTTTTTGCCATTCATGGAGGTGGTTGTTTAGCACAGTGTGCAAAAACAAATTTGGTGCTGTACAGATATTACAGCCCAAACACGGAGAGTTTAAGCTTATACCAAAAATGTATGTTTACATTGAATGCACAGTTGTTCTGCATAGCTATAGTCTTCAAGGAACAGTGCATTTCATGATCATACATACATCCAGGGTGGACACCCTTCCCAATGTGATTAAAGTCTGGCCATACAAATCAGATTTGGTCACTTGTAACTGAAAGCACAAGAAAATCAGATTCAGGCAGCAAATCTGATTTGCCCTGCAGTGTCTTTGAATGCATTACTATTTATTTAACACGGATAATATTATGCTGGACTAAATCCAGTTAAACAGGAATGACGTATTTGTAATGAAATATGCAGTTATTTGGTGTTCTGTAATCATGAGCATGCTCAGAAAACTGTGTAATGATTGTCATATTCACTTGTAACTTGTAAATGTCCACCTTTCTTTGTCTTCGTCAGCAGGAGGTGATGGAAGCTCCTCCTGTAATGACACACGCTGGGTGCAGAAGTGGCAGTCATGGCAATCATCTCGGCAACTGAGGAGGACCAGTCTCTCTCTAAGCTCGGGTTTCTGGCACGCCACAGGACGCCACTCAAGTCGCCGCCTGCTCAGGGCCATCCCGCGGCATGTAGCCCAGATTCTACAGGCCGATGTGCTATGGCAGATGGGTCACACCGGTTAGTGTGTTTGTGTTTCTGTATGGTGTAGGGATATCTCAGGGATGCAAAGTAAAGAAGGCCAATTTGCATTATTTGGGCTGGTAGCAGCATAGTTCCTGTGTATGATCTTACAGGTTTGTGTCCTCTTCGGTTCAGAATCATTTCATAATGATTTCTGACTTCTTTACAGGTTCAGGAGTGAAGGTGGCTGTTTTTGACACTGGACTTAGTGAGAAGCACCCACACTTTAAGAATGTCAAGGAGAGGACCAACTGGACCAATGAGAAGACACTGGATGATGGTGAAAACCTATTCTTATGCTCTACCCTGTTCTGTTTTCCGCAGGCTTTTGTTTTATTTAGTTGAGCTTTGTTTTAATGTGTGTTTGTGATTGCACATGCAGTTGTTATGTCTCCTCTTTATATTAATACATTTGTCTGTGTAGGTTTGGGTCATGGCACCTTTGTCGCTGGAGTCATCGCCAGCATGCGCGAGTGCCAGGGCTTTGCTCCAGACTCTGAACTGCACATCTTCAGAGTGTTCACAAACAATCAGGTACCCGCACATGCTCATTTTGATTACTTGGATTTAAGTGGTCAATTTATATGTAATCAGTAGAGTTTACTCTTAATTCGTTGTATGATTGTTAGAAACCTGCACTGTTCTCAAAAGAGCAAAAAAGTGTGGTTCACAATATGCCATGAGTTGATCTGTTAAAAAGATTTTGAGAATGAATGAATGAATGGCAAGGGATGATGAAGATTTTGCTGAAGTTTTTACTCCAACTTATGTTTGTTGTTAAACATAATTAAAAGTCAGCTGCATAAACATTAATATGCAGATATTATCTCAAGAATATATGACAGTAATAATATGCTACTTGCAGTACTAACTCTGTGGATGAATGAAACGTCTCCTATATTTCCTTAAAGGAAACTGTTCATCTGAAGAGAAAAAGATTATCATAACATAATCATTGAAAGGCTGATAGGCTCCCTTAAGGGAGGAAAGAAAGGAGAGGAGTACAAATCTGAATGAGACAAAAGCTCATCTGTCAGGCTGTCTGAACATTTTTTTCAGGTGTCCTACACGTCTTGGTTCCTGGATGCTTTTAACTATGCCATCTTGAAGAAGATTGATGTCCTAAACCTCAGCATTGGAGGCCCAGACTTTATGGACCATCCATTTGTGGACAAGGTATATCAATCTCCTTCTAATATTGCGGCCATACAACCCAAAGTTCTAATGCTATCTTTGTGATTCTTACTACTGTCTTTTTGCGTGTTTGTGGTTAAGCGTAGCAGTATGTTTTGTTTTTGCTCAGTGTGTTTTCCTGGAAAAGACTTTAACCATGAACAAAATCATGATAGATTAGCCATGTAATCCCTGCCTGATATCAATAACCTTCACAGTCTAGCTCCGTATCAGCACTTGGAGAAAGAACATTGTAATCATTCTATAAGACTGCCTCCAAAGCTTAGTCTCAGTACATCAACACCCCTAAGGCCACAGAGAATGAAGCACACAGTAATTCATATACATGAGTTGCCATTGTCTAAAGCAGTGCCTGAACCCATTAACCCTTACCTGACTTTGTCACAGGTTTGGGAACTCACAGCAAACAGGGTGATCATGGTTTCTGCAATTGGAAACGATGGCCCACTCTATGGGTAAGAAGTCTAAATAGAGACAATATGTATATATAGGATATATTTGATTCTGTAGTAAATACTTTTAATGCCAAATATGTTTTTGTTGCAGCACTCTAAACAACCCAGCTGATCAAATGGATGTAATTGGGGTCGGAGGGATAGACTTTGAGGACAGCATTGCTAGATTCTCGTCCCGTGGCATGACAACATGGGTATGTCCGGTTTCATAGCAGTACTATGCAACCGCAACTATTAGCTGAATGTGTGCAGAAGAGCTTTCAGCTAAGTGTGCAGAATTTCAGCTAACTTAAGCAGGTTAGACTGGTTGTGCTTGTGTAGACCCACATTTTAGCCAAAGGGCCACCATGGAGAAATGTTAATAGTGGGAACACGGTTGTTTTCTTATGATAAGAATTTTACGATGTTAATGATGCTTTTTCGGTACATTATAACTGGAGGCTGAAAATATTGAAATGAATGAGTTTAAATTGTTAGCCCCTACCGTGAGATTTGATTTGATTCTTGCTCTTTTTGACAGGAACTGCCTGGTGGCTATGGCAGGGTGAAGCCTGACATTGTGACATATGGCTCCGGCGTACGTGGCTCTGGGATGAAAGAGGGCTGCCGCTCTCTGTCAGGCACCAGCGTAGCCTCCCCAGTGGTGGCTGGCGCTGTCACACTGCTGGCCAGGTAAAAAAAAAACAAAAAAAACACCAACATAAAAAAAGATTTCCCTCTTAGCCCCTCTCTTTAAATCTACACGGTGTTTTGAATTAAAGGATGGTTTTGGAAAGAACAGAGATGACAAACAGAATGGTGGTAAATTTCAAGTAAAGATTGCACTCCCACTTTTTTTTTCTGTCGCTTAGTCAAAGAGGTTGTGTTGATTCTGGAGGAAATGAGGCTTTCAGAGCAGGGGGGGGGTGGGGGGGGGGGGGAGGGGGA
>JBBPDH010000018.1:247658-259944 GCA_037974565.1 Clupeocharax schoutedeni | reverse complement strand
CCTACCATTACGTATTTCCAGTTTTCGTAAAAAAGGTCCATAGCTCGTATAAACGGAATTTACCGCGGTTGTTAGGTGCTGGAAAAGCATAAAAATGCACCTTGAAAGTGCTTGAAAAGTGCTGGAATTTAAAGTTGGAAAAGGTGTAAGAACCCTGAGTAGGGCTTAGACAATCAATAGTTTAAGGAGCTAAAAAATCTGATAAAGTGTTTAGATTGAATAGTGTTTATTTGAAAGCTGTGTTTTTTAATACATTCTTTTTGAAAAAGACAGGGCAAGAACCCTGGCGATCATATAGTGCTTAATGTGCTTTGCTGTGTGCATGCTTTGCAGTATCACTCTTCTCAATATCGTCTGCTCCAGACAGTCTGGAGGTCAGGGTCGAAGCTAAAAAAAAGAGATTGACAGCTGAACACTCACAAATGCAATTGCGTCCTGAATGTCAAAGGAAAGTGGCACAAAAGAAGTTCCTCTTAAATGCTGAATAACCCTTTCCATTGGGTAAGGCGTTAATCTTGTCACTGGTGTCTGGCCTTTTCCTTCATAGGGTAAGTTCCTGGGCCTCGATGTTCAGCGTCATTCCCACAATCTGCTTCGGCTTTCAGGTGAGTGGGCTGTGGCTACAATGGCTGCAGTGTGATGGGGTAGTCAGAGCTATTTCTGTATTGGCATTTTACCTGTGAATGAAGCACAGACATTCTTTCACAGAACACCATAATTCTTAAGGCACGAGTTCATACCACCCTAGCCCAAACAGTTAAGGTCAGCTGAGAGGAAGAAACATTTTTGAGGCTTTATTTATTACTTTCCACTGGAACCTCAGTCGAGGTTATCAGAAATGTAATAAAAGGCGAGTGTAAGGCCACATATGTGTGTTGAGACTTCACCCATTGCTGGAGGCTGATTGATTACAGGGCTGGGATGGGAAGAGGAAAGGAGAAGGAATATTGAAAGAGCTATGTGAGAAATGAGGTGCCTAGTATGAATTGTGTGTGCGCGTGTGCGTGCGTACCCTTCCCCTAGTTCACTTTGCAGACTGGACAGAACTGCACCAGAAAGGAAGTTGTTTTAACTAAACAGGATTTTTAATTGTAGATATTATTCCAAGAGCTGATGTCCTGTTATGTCCAAGCTGGACATTCCAGCTTAAGATTACAATCTACATTTGATTCTCACAACAGGAGCTTCCAATACTTTGTTTAAACAAGACAATGTACAGATTCGGCAGAAGGCAAAAACAGATGTTTAGCTGTAACATGATTTTTTATCATACATGAGCATGTTTTTTTTTTTTTCCACCAAATAACTATTAAGGTATTGTGTCTTTACAGTTTGTACTGGTACTTTGTAATTACTGTTCCTTAAATCTTAACATGAATGAATAGGTGTGTGTGTGTGTGTGTGTGTGTGTGTGTGTGATTTGACCCCAATAATCTTACACTCAGCAGACAAATAATAGTGCTATTTAAATTATTTAAAGCAGACGTCATGTTGGTCTAGTACATTCCGAGGTCATGTTCATTTCAACTTCAGATAAACCAAATGTGTGCTTTGTAAAGTACAGCTGATAAACAGAATACATTTTATTAATTACACATTAAATTGTGATTGCAATCATAAAGTATACATTGTTTGTTTTATTTTTAGTGTCATGAAGCTTGCATTGCAATCTACAGTAGCATGGAGAATAAGAGGCTCTCTCACTGGGTCGTCATTTCATTATTGTCGATGTGCTTCTGTTTTGTCATCTACTCCCTCACTGGTAAGTCCAGCTCTTTCATGTCAACATTTGTAGCTAGAAAGGGAAAGCATGGTGAGCTGTACAATATTCCCTCATTTTTCTTATAATTCAGTTATGTGGGAGAAGGACTTGAGTGCATGTTTGAAATGTTCACAGAGGGGTTTTCCATTTTCATCAGCAGAAAAGTGGAAAGGTCACATTGTGTAATCTCTTAAACACTTAATCCGTAATCCTGTTTCCTCCATGTAAATGTTACTTCAGCTGTTGGAGGACAGTTTCTGGTGGCTGATGTAGAATGTTACATATAAAGAGGGCACGAGGGCATTTGAACATGTTGTCTGATAACTTGCTTCTGTAAGGGTATAATATAGATTTATTTAGTATTTAAGATTGTCTTTAGTCTCATACCTTTTCATATGAATATGAAATGAATCTCTTTTTAGGGATCTATGGATATCTCACTTTTGGAAAAAATGTTGCCGCTGATATTCTGATGTCGTACAGTGGAGATGATGTTCTAATGATCATCGCCAGGTTGCTCTTTGGAGTCTCTATCATCACCATCTACCCCATTGTTGTTCTGCTTGGAAGGTATCATGCCCACACTTGTCCTACAACTGGTTTTACTCAGATGTTTTATAGATGTGAACTTAATTTAACTTTTATGATTTCTTTAAATAGCGGTAGTTTAAACTTCATTTTTGGCCATGTTCACATGTTGCTCTTCACTTAATCACTGAATTTGTTCAAACAATATTCAGTTATTTTCCTTGGAAATGTTTAAGGAAACACTGTTCGATAGGTCAATATCAACAGAGATAGATTTATATGGGTTTTGTATTGTTTTTCATGCCGATTTCAAATCTGTGTTTAGTTTTTCCCGTGCGTACAGTTTTTGTGATGAAGCTAGTTATATATTGCATGATAGTTGGTATAATCAGCATATAATTATTATATGCTAAGCGTTTTTGAAGAAACCGTGGCACTGATCATTATATCTATGCAACAGTGTGCGCCTGTCTGACTTCACACTGAAAATATTGAAACCGTTACTTGATTGGTGCCTGCGGTTTAATAAAAACTGCATTCAAGTCTATTGCAAATTGGAGCAACAATGTGGACCATGTAAAAACTCTGGCCAAACCAGAGTTTACCACTTGTACTGTACCGCTTATAATAGCACACATTTAAACGTGCCCCACATGCATCAAATTTGTAACTACAAAAATGCATTGATCAGCTGCAACATTAAAACCACTGATGGATGAATGAAGAAATGTGATTTACAATTACAATGGGTGAAATAAATTAGGCTGCGAGTGAACAGACAGGTCTAGAAGTGTTTGAAGTAAGCGGAAATAAGCTAGCATAAGGATCTGGGTGACTTTGGCAAGGGTCAGTTGTTATGCCTGGACTACTGGATCAGAACATCTTTATAATGTGTTCCCGAAATGCAGTGGTCAGTACCTACTAGAAGTGGTCTAAGAATTGACAATTGATGAACCAGCAACAGGATCATGTGTGTCCAGGGCTCACTGAAGCATGTGGGGAGCGAAGGCTTGCCTGTCAGGTCTGATCCTGCAGATCTACTGTTGCACACTATGGAAAGTAGGCAAGCCAGGGCGGCAGTGTGATGATGCTCATGAAAAAGAGTTCAAGGTGATATGGCCTTCAGGTTAACCAGATGTTTCTTTTTGGGCAGCTGGTGTATGTGCTTAGGAACATGATATCTTGGTGCTAGATACCATAGCTTCAGAGTTCTTGTGGAATCTATGTCTTGATGGGTCAGAACTCAGAAGGCAGTACAAGGGGACCTAGACAATTTTAGGAAGGTGGTTTTAGTACGATGGCTGGTCATTGTGAGATCCTGCTGGTGTGAGTATGTTTCTTTTGGTTTAGTATTGAGGCAAGTTCAGCGTGTTTTCTGTTCATGCTCTACAGGTCTGTGATTCAGGATCCTTTACTGCAGTACAGAAGGAAACGCTTCCTGGTGACTGATTGCTTTGAGACCTGCACTAGAGTCGGCCTGACCATAATATGGATCATTACCACGCTGTTCATCGCTGTGCTTGTTCCAGACATCAGTAAAGTGATCAGTGTAATCGGTGGAATTAGTGCATTCTTCATCTTCATTTTCCCAGGTTAGATTGCAAACAGGTTTTGTCACTGAAAAGGTGGGCTCCCAGCGAGCCAGTTAGTGTGTACTGTCAAAGAGGGAATATGATTTACGGGGCAGTTTGTCAGCCATGCAGGATGTTATTTCTGCTTCTTATTGCAGGTCTGTGTTTAATATTTGCCATGCAGTCACAGCCTGTTTCATCAAGGCTAAGGTGAGATTGGTGTGAGGCTTGATGTCTCCCAAACTACTTCGCTAATTCTTTAATAGCTTTAAAACTGTGTGTACACTGCCAATTCGTGATTTTTTGTTCTGCATACTGACTTGTGCTTATGTTTACAGGTTGGTACTGATTGCATGGGGAATTATCACACTTTTATGTGGCACATTCATCTTTGGGCAGAGCACTTCCATTGCAATCATGCAGCTTTTAAATAAGCTGTAATTTTTCTCAGCATTTGGAATTCTCCTTAAGAGATCTTTAAATGATTTTTACTGGTGTTCATATTTTTTTTTTATAGTGAGCATCATTTCATCACTTCCACTGGGTTGGTTTTGGGTGGTTTAATGCAGTACTTATGCAATGGATGATGTTCTAATTATATTTTGTAAATTCTAGGCGATGGTCGGCCTGATTTTCTGTTGACTTTAACCTGGAAGTCTATATGAGACCTTCTAGATGTTTTTGGCAGGAGGGAACTAAGGACTCATAGATTTCACATGAAAGCTCTGGGATGCTGCCATGCTTTTTTCCACACTTTGTCAGATGTCACATCCAAAAGCAAACACACAAACCTGCTGGATTGATGGACCCATTGCCCAGCGGTTGTTCCCATCGATCAACTCTTCTGGGACAATACTGAGATAAGCATACATTTTTCAAAGACCTGTATTGCCACATACCTTGAAAGCATTCCAAAAGAATCAGTTAATGCAGCTTTTCCTTGGATCATAACTAGCTCTGCCTCCTTAGAAGACCACAATCTGAAAATCTTGCTTGTTTGCAACCACTGCTGTCTATGAGAAGCTGGAGTTTGCCATAGCAATGTTCTGATGTGATTGTTTATGTACAAATCATCCTAATGTAGTACAGATGCTCCATTTTTCCAAATGAATTAGTTCAAATGAATGAATGTACACATTTGTCATTAATTTATTAGAACATTCAGCTCCATTCAGACATAAATGTTAATTATTAGCTCCATTCAAACATAAATGTTAAAAATGACGACAAGTCTTGTTCACTTTAGACCTTTAATTTTATTGAATTGCATCACTCTACATAATCTAGATTTTAAAACAAAGTTAAGACGATTATAATATTTGCATCCCTGCAATAAGTCTCTACACTCACTTTTAATAGAGAAAGCCAGTATTTACGGAAACATACATAGGTATAAGAAGTAGTATTTCATTAAACAATGCCATAAAAGTGACTTCATACTGGAGTTCTTATTCTGCTCTTGTATTTTTTTTTTTACTTGAATAATATAAAAGAAATTAAGAAATGCACAAAATCCATTGAAAGTAGCATATCTAAATACTACAGCAAATAAGTTACTGGACATTCATTGGACCATGCACTCACGTGAGGGATGAAGTTGGGGGGAGAGGGGGCGGGGTTGTCTTGGGAAGCAAACAGCTGGGAATGTTACAGGGAGTTTGGGAAATGTTTGCTTCACCTGCAAGTGACTTGTTCATCCAGGCGCCCACAACAAATTCCACAATTTTCTACTCACAAATACAAAAATCCTACATTTCCTAATTAGCCATTAGGCAGCTTGGTTTTTTTTTGTGGGTGGTGAAGTTTTGATTGTTGTATCATTCACAATCGAGACCAGAGATTAACATTTCATTTAAATCATTTGTTTAATACAACTGGATAAAGAAGGTTTATGCTACAAAAGTTAAGTTCATTTCCTATGAATATTGGCTAAGCCATGTATATATATATTTGTAATAACCAATCCATATATTTCTAAGATAAAATATGTAAGATAAATTGTATTAATGTATCAGATTCTATATCTGTAAACCTCATTTAAGTAAACAATCACAACATTCCTTGTTATGTGCACTTTGGGTTGGTAAGTAATTGCTAGAGAAAGACAGATTAAATGCCCTTTACATCCTTACAGATGTAACTCTGTAGGCTGACCCTTGGCTGCTGCAGTGTTCACCTCTGCTGTGAGATCTATTGACAGGCTGAGAGAAACTGTTCAGTGTTAAATGCATGTTGCATGAATGCATGATTGTGGTGTTACAGATTAGTAAACAGGTATGAAAAATTAATCAGCCTTCTTTGGGTGGCTGTTTATGTAATTGGAGACTACTAATGGGATACTTGCGCTATGTTTTGATCCGCTTAGCAGCCATAGTTGATTCCCGAGGATGCTCTGTCCCAGTGCAATTCCTGTTAGGAGTTATGAATGAGCTTAACAGAGTTAAAGAATGGATCGGCACTGTGTTCATCATTCTCTGCAGTCAGCGCTTCTGCTTTTGTCTCAATATGAAACCAACACCGTGTAAACAAGTAGTTACAAAAGAGGACAGCAGATGTGGGGAGAGAGGAGGAAGAGAAATAGGAGCATTGGGAGAAGAGGGTAGATATAGAGCAAATGGAAAGGATTTCTGGATGAAAAGGAGTGTGGGGATTCAGGCTAAGACTGGACTTCCACTCGCAGACTGGCTCTCTTTCAGTCACTCTCTGCTGAGGCTGCACCAGGCGGCTAGAGAGAGGGAGAGAATGTGAATGAAAACTCTGCATCAGCACTACAGAATAAACTTCCTAATGCTACGATAAAGTAGTTAATTTTGATTACATTAAATTTGGGTTAAAGCTGATTCTTCAGTTTCTTCATACTGTACAGCGCAGAAGTCCAAACTGAACATCGTAGAGCTGCTGTTTGGCTACTGGCTTCCACTAAAATCAGGTTGAAGCTCACCAGATTCCACTTCTTTAATTGCTTGGTTTAAAACTGCGTGATTGGAATGATAACATGCACCCGTTTACAGATAAGACAAACAGCTACAGCAGGGCTCACCACTTTTCATCTGCTCCACTGTAAAGCAAGTCCCTTTAAATATGCCCTTTATTTACTGCTATCTTGCATTCACAGCTCGGTCTATGATTTCTTGGATTGCAGTAAGAGGAAGAAAATACATTATTAGCATATTACAGGGCTGTAGCAAGGATCAGTTTTGCAGACACGCATCAATTTGTTGGGCGTCATACTAGCATATAAACTACCATCATTTTATCAGCCAAATGGGTATCAAAGGAAAAAAAGCATTGTTAAACGCTAGGCCAAATCAGAATTTATTTAAATCTTTTTCATTATGCAGATCTATTCGGGTAGTCCTATTTTACTACTAAAATGTGACCTTTGAATTCATCCAAAGCAGGGCAATGTTTTGCATCTACATTTTAGGTACATTTTAGATACATTTGATACATTTCACTGTGTGTTGTACTTGTATGACTGCATGTGACAAAGTATCTTGAAAGGTAACACTTGTTAACCCAAGATCTGGCATACCAAGACAAATCTCTAAAATAGCTGCTTAAGCAAATGTTATATGTTTTTTTAACTTTAAGGACATTCGGAATAAATGTTTGTTCTGCACAGAGATGCAAATCCACAAAATGTATTGTGTCTTTAGTTGGTCAAACATTTGCATATAATGTAGATCAAATTCTAGCACCAGATTTGAATATTAACAGGTTAACAGTTATTTTTATTAGAAACCCATTTCAGTGTGTGGTCTATATAAAAAGTTAGAGCCTGTTCACTCAGACATTGCTGAACATGGAGTGAACAGAGGTTTTGGATTGGACCTCAACAGGTATTTCTCTAAAAAAAACCCCATCTCTTACATTCTTCCCCTGAATTCCACCTGGGAAAAGTAAAAGACTGAATTACAAATAGCATCATAGGCAGGTGTGGAGCCAGTCCTCCAGCAGACCCTAAAGCAGGTTGCTTCCCCAGTGGCTCACCTGGCACAATCACACTGGACACAGCCTCGGGATGAGACAGCGTGTCCACTTTCACGTGCTGGAAGGCCTTGCTGGCTGCACCCTGGCGATGTCTGAGAAAAAGATAAAGTGAACACAGTGAGGGAAGACTAGTGCCTGAAACAAGATTATTTAATGTGAAATCAGCAATAAAGGCAGAAACAAAGATGGAGACATCTTTCCGGAGAGACATTTTTTTGATGCTTAACCCGAGTCAGCTCTGAGCTTCCTCTGTTCATTCTGCTAAAATCTATACTTGATTACAATATTAATAAAGCACTCGCTATTCAGAGCCAATACCATCTCAGCACATCCAGTGAAGCTTCAATAAGTCATAGTGCTCCTAATCTGTAATACAGTCAGAGCTCAAATTAAAGGCAGATGCAGGAGGAAGCCACCCCTCCTGTAAATCTCCCTTTGGATTTATATGACCAAATATTTTTATTCCGCCCATATAAAGTTTTGTTTTAAAGGTTTTTTTTAAGCCTTGTCATGAACATATGCCTCAATGCCTGATCTTCAAATGAATTAAGCGGCTGTGGATTTTTTTCCCTCAAATGAATATCACATTCAAACCAAAACTTTCTCTTTGCTTATCCCATTTAATACTTCAACTGAGTCATTTTGTAAATAGTTAAAGTCAAACTTCAAAAAGATAAAAAAAAGCTACATGAATCACACCATTTTGCTATGTTGCCTTTAAACTGTATGCTATTTTTGTGACCTAGCAGATGTTTTTCTGTGTTAAAAACAAGGAAAAGAACCAAATGCAAAGCACTATTCCCTTCAGGGAACACTGTAGAGCAGCCAGTTCACAGATATAGATAAAACCAGTGTTAGACTGTTATGAGAAGTGACAGGGCTGAAGAGAAAGGGACAATGCCTTTAAAGAAAAACACTGATTCAGGCAGCGAACGCAAGTGAGTGTGCCAGCTACCTTTTCCACTCCTCCTCCCCATCCCAGAATTCATACATGACAAAAGAGAGGCCGTCGGGCAGCCGCACTGCAGTCACACTGGGGGGAGAGAGAGAACAGAGGAGAGAAAACACTTCTTACCTGTAGTTCATGATGCTCAACTAGGCAGAATGACAGAAACTGAAAATATCAACATCTTTAATACAGCTGAATAAAAAACAAGAGAACACACTGGGGAAATTCAGTGAAGTGAGTTTAAATCTCCAGTGGTAACATTCTGACACATACATGTTTCTCTATAGTCCTCAGCTTGAATGTACTGTTAACTGATACAAACCCTTTACATTATGTGGTTCTTTGAACAACCATCCACTCAAACGTTCCTTTAGACTCATTATAATTCATATCACAGTGCAGCCCTCCACTGGATGGCAGTAGCTCCTTATGCGTCTCCAATGCTTTTAGGCATTTAGGCAATAGAACAGTGCAGCGATGAACATTAGCTAAATATTGCATGTGGCTTACATCACAGATAAAGCTCATAGCTGTGGATAGAGCTGCCAGTGCCTATTGACCGCCTGGCAGCTTTTATTAGAGGAAGTAATCCTGTGGCCGCTGCTTACGGCTCTGTTATTGCACTGCACTGCTTTATTGAACACACCAGAGTGTGAGGGTTCTAAATTAGCTTTATCAGACAAGAGCTGCTTAGAAAGAGAACTGCAGGGATGGAGGTGCCATAGTGTGTGTTTGTGCCTGTGGGTACATGTGTATATGTTAGTCTGAGTGAGTGAAAGTCTTTCCCCATCATCCAGGGGTTAGCCTGAACTGAATTTTGTCATAAGCTGTGGATCACAGAGCACTTGCCTCAGCAGACCATCTTAAAGCATCCACCAGAAAGGTCCAAAAAATTAGCAAAGCAGATGACGTGCAAAAAGCCAGAGAGGAAGAAGTGTGAAGAGGGAAAAGACCAGGGGACGGATTGCATGTCAATTTATGAGTAATGGATCCTATCCAAAACCTGAAGATTTCACTCGTCAATTATTTAGCAGTCCAACATGCTTCACAAAGGCAAGACAAAAGGCTGGAGAACTCCAGCCCCTCTTTAAGAACACAGAGTCATGGATGGCTTTTTAACCAGCTATACAAAAGAAACTTTCAAACACAATGTTCCTATACATATTTCATTGGAGGAGGATGAAGAACACAGACATACACACACATTTGAACACAAATGACGCAAATGTGGATTGTAAAGATGCTGCTTTAAGCTGCAAGTAAACCACTTTAGCTTCAGTCTTGGTGCATTTTATAGCAATTATGCTTAGTTATGATCTTGTTCATGGTCATTCAGCCCGCTGTTAACACGACATACTACATTTACATTTTAGATTTACATTTAGGGCATTTGGCAAACACTCTTATCCAAAGCAATACACAAGGGTATTCATTTACAATCTATGGACCAGGATACAGCAACTCATGTGAAAAAGAAATGCATTATAATGTGTGGTCAATATAAATATCAGGACCACTCTTATTTGGATGGTCATTCGCAGCATAGCAGTGCCACTGATATGGTAGTAGAATGCTGGTGTGTGTTTGTATGTGTGTGTTGGACAGAGCAGATCACGGACACATTATGGTCCACTTTATTAGACCTCTATGAATATGTGGATTTGCCTTGCAGATGTAAAGTTATGATAGTTCATCTGATGCTACACAGCTGGTCATCCTCTAGTTCTTGTCAGTGGCCACAGGACACTGTTGGCCAGTTCTCAACCCAGCAGTGAAACATCTCTCAACACACACACACACACACACACATACATAGACATACCACCTCCATGACAGTGTTACACAGAGAAACACGGTGTGTGTGTGTATGTATATGTGTATGTATATATATATATATATATATATATATGTATGTATATCCACATATATAGAGATAGCTATATAGAGCATTTTAAGAGGGATACAGAATCTTTTCTAGAACCTTTAGAAGATTCAGAATTACACACATTTGATTCATTTGCCTATGATATGGTCAGTAGCTTCCAATCTGCATTACTATAAAGTACCATGAATATGTTCAAGTCTACAGAGCTTTCACAAGACAAGAAAAATGCCAAACTCAGGGTTCCATCATTAGTCAGCCTTTATCTGTATTTCCTCCCAAAACAGAATTTGATGTTTGTCTGTGATCACTGTCTGCCAAGCTACATGGCCAAAGAAACAAAAGAATGCTTCCAGAAAAAGAAGACAATATTTTTCTTACCATTAGCTTTTTTTTGCATCAGTGTGTTCATGGATGTGGAAATGTGCTCAATTCAGTTTTTCATATGTCATTGTATAATAAATTATATATTTCTTATCACCTGTGTAATATCTAATATATATTTGAATCTGTATTACGTTAATGTATGGGTACAGTCTCCAGTAAGTAATGGGTTCATTGCACTTCATACTGCATAAATTCTTCTGCTCTGCAAGGTCACTGCATTACTTGTTATTTTTTCTATTTCATCATTAATTCATGAGCTAAAACAACAACTGGGCAGGGAGTGACTTTTATGCTTTCCTGCCTCCTGTATTCACTGGAGGCTAAATTATGCATCCTATTTCAAGTCAGAATCAAAGATTCACACTGAAAGCACACTGGAGGAAAAGAGCTCCAGCAGAGGAGGACAGACATATGAACTTGTTAGAGAAAGAAGTTTGTTCTGCTCTCAAAGGACACATTACAGACAGTTTGTGAAAGGCAAAAGTACCATGGTGTGAGATACAACCCGAGGAGAATGGATTACTTTTTATATATATATGTATACATATACACTGTAAATACATATTAAAAAGATGTAATACTCACTGGAAACAGTCTCTCTGGGCTGAGACGTTCTTCAGGTACTGCTTCAGGGCTTCACAGAACTCTCCAAGCTGCTTCTGGCATACAGTCATCTCATGGCGGATCAGGAAGAGGGACTTTGGGAAAGAGAGAGCGAGAAAAAGAAATGGAGACATCAATAAGTCTCATATCCCCTGAGAACAGAGTAAGGGGGACCAGTGACCCAATACTGGGGAAGCAGAAAGGACATGAAGGAATAAACTTGCTAATTAGTGTCATCTGAAATATCAGCATGTGTTCTTTAACAGATGCGTTCACTGATGGTCAGATTTTGTTCTGCATTGTAGCTGACAGAGATTCAACGGTAGCTCATTTGCTAAATACTTTCGAAACCCTGACCAGTTCAAGACACTTTTTTTTTTAAACTAGTGACTTCAAGCTGCAACCCTAGCTGACAGGTTTTCAAATGCACACACAGCTTATATACACTCTACAGCAAAGCCTTGCCAGTAGAATGGAGCCGAAACACAAGTCTTTATTAGCTATAAAGACTCGTGTGTCGAGCATTAGCTATGATTAGTCAAGTCAAGTCAAGTTTATTTATATAGCACTTTACAGCAGTTGTATAACTGCACCAGAGTGCTGTACAAGAA
>JBBPDH010000018.1:196523-212884 GCA_037974565.1 Clupeocharax schoutedeni | reverse complement strand
CCGACTTTCAAAATAAAAGGATTTTAAAACCGGTGTTAACGCGCAATAAAATAATTGTCGGCGTTAAGTAAATAATGTGTTGATGCGATTATATATATATACATAGTGCTGTCAAGCGATTAAAATTTTTGATCTAATTAATTACATGGTGTTGCGATTAATTAATCTAATTAATCGCATTTAATCACACAGACATTACAAGAAGCAGTTTTTCCCATTTATTATTGAATACAAGCCTATACCTTAGGCTACAGTTGTCATGACATTATCACTGACTGAACACAAACCTATGAATTAGGTTACAGTATATGACCGTTGTAACTTATTGAACACAAACCAATGATATAAACCAATGTCTACACAAACATACACACGCATGCACACACACACATGCACGCACATGCATATACGCGCGCACACACACACCCACAAAACGGGCATGGAGGAAAAGCTAATCTTAAAAGTCTCTGAGTGTCCTGAATCTACAAAGTCCACAGCATATTCTCTCTTGTATATT
The DNA here is from genome assembly GCA_037974565.1 of Clupeocharax schoutedeni. Lineage (NCBI taxonomy): Eukaryota > Metazoa > Chordata > Actinopteri > Characiformes > Alestidae > Clupeocharax > Clupeocharax schoutedeni. The sequence goes on along the minus strand of JBBPDH010000018.1, from coordinate 212,367 downwards.
CTCACTAGCTAGCGCTAGTGCTAACTCTGTTATCCGGGACAGGAGAGTTAAGAAAACCATGCCTACTTTTGAGCTGAGCGTGGCGGCGAGCGCGGCGGGTTCTCTGTTTTTTGAGAAAAACGCAAACCCTCGCGGCCAGCACAGCACGTGCCCACGTTCGGTCTGAAAGCGCTAGGCTAGTGAGTGAACCTACCGGGGTATAGTGACTCGCAGATCCGGATCACTTTACCAGCTCTACACAAGAGTATCTGGCTGCAGTTCTACAAAGTGTAACGTCACATGTCTATTTGCGTTAATTGCGTTAAAAATATTAACGCGTTATTTTTTTCTGTGATTAATTAATCTAATTAACTTCCCAGCACTAATATGTATATATATCATGCAATAAAGAAATTCTGGTGCTTTAGAATTGAGTATTAACAGTGTTTATGAAAATGCCCAAAGAAAAAAACAAAAGGGGCACATATACTGTAGGTTACATTAATATAAGCCAGAAATGGGTAGCCAGATGTATGCTCTCGATGTTCCGCTCCCCGTGGAATGGTATCTTTGAAGTGACAGAGTTGATGCCACCTTTTGCAGCTGTCAGCATTTTAGCCAAGCCATCCCAATCACAGTTGACGCCACATCACCGGTGGTACAGAGTGTTCCCCTGAGGGACGACGACTGCAAGTGACAGCTAACATCACACAGAGGATGGCACTTGAAAGATGACTGCCGTTGACGTTTTTTGCAGTGGTAACACGTAAGTGGGAATATGATGGTCTGTGGGGATGAATATCATCTATAGGGTTGAAGTAGAGAAGGTTGAATCTGACTCTATGGCTGGCTCCTGGCTTTGCGTTCTATTCTGAGATAAAGCATGCAGAGCCTGAAGCTTAGGTCTGTGACAGAGCGGGAGAGCACATTTTATACACCTTTAAAAAAGGCGAGAAGAAAATCTTCAAAGGAACTCCTTAACCTGAAATCCTTTGATCCAGAAATCTATAAGGCCTAGATGTTTAATAAAAAAGATCAGGCCCCTCCCCCCTTACACTTGCCCTATAGTCACACATCGTTAATCACCCGTTTCTCATCTTTTGGACAAAAAGTAAGTGGTTTGCTATGGAAAGAGAGATAATCAGGTGTAATTTCAAAGGGTGCCTGTCACTATGGATTATACATGGGAGGAGGTAGATAACGGTGGTCTTCTCTGTACTTGGCTCTCAGCCAACACAAAAAGGATTACCTTCTGTGCTTATAAGGCAGGACTTCTTGGAGAGATATTCTCAGTGACTCTGACAGATCAAATCAGCTCCTTCTTCACACGCATCCAGGCCAGGCGGTTGCACTGTCAAGCCTGGGAGGAGAGCGCGTTGGCTGCAAGGGTCAGGAAGGTGATCTCTCGCAGGGACTTCAGTGAAACCTGCCAAACTAATCTGCCTTGTGGCCAGGAATCCTCGCCTGCTCTTCCCTGCTGCGCCTTGGGGCGGCTGTTCCATCTCAGAGTCGAGGCACACGTCCTCTGAGCTGCTCTGTGACTGAGGCGTCTGCCCTTACATTATAGCGGCAGAGCATGAGAGGCACTTTATTATTGGAAATAACATCCTTCAGTTTGCTTCTGTGAACAAAAGATATTTTATGTGCTACAGAATAAACTTTACCACTTTTGCAAAGTAAATAAAAAAAAGGGACAAAGCTAATAAGTGTTAGTGGTGACTGACAAAATAAAAAGAAAAAGATAATTTTTTTTCTGTGTTACCACCCCACCATATCAGCACGCAAATCTGCGCCGAATTTATCTGTTTAATCAATATCTGTGGCTCTTTTCTCCAATTATCTGTTTTAACGAGGATGGCAATGCCACAGAGTAGCTTGAAGCAGAACATTGTTTTTTAATAAACCTATCGTTGTAGTCTATTATTTTTTTAAATATTGCTTATTATTGTTTGCTACTAAACTAAAGAAATCTCCTGAACACTTCTACATTTCTGTTTCATATGAAGTGTACTTTTAAAACCAAACTTTGGCCAGACCTAATTAATTTGGATTTAGAACTTACTTAGAGGGGGTGGACTGTATGAGATGAGTGAGTTGGGGTGGGGGGCAGAACAATGGGAAAATAAGAACAAGCCCAAATCTCTTCGCCGGAGCTCAGGAGTGTGTTTTAATTAGGCAGAGACTCCTGGGAGTAAGCTGTGCGTCTCAAGCGGACCTGCGGGTGCCCGAGCCATTTTCAAACACTTTTAAAAACGGCTCCCCGCGGACATTTGATGTTTCACTTGCCGCAGTGCCTCTGCTACCAAATAATCTCTGGGAAAAAAAAGAACATTTTATTTCAAGCATGCAGCTATTCCTCAAACACTCGACGTCATTAAGACAAACCTCCAGTGCTGTTTATTTGGTATAAGCCACATTTACAGAAGTCTGGGAATGAATTGAAAATATAAATATTCCAGTAATGAAACCAAAGTTAACACAGCAAGGAACTGGAACAACAAAAATATGTTCTTTCAAGTGGTAAACAGTGTGTTGAGGATAAAACTAGAGCTACTGTGGTAAGACACATTTAAGAAATATTTATAAAGATTAGAAGTCGAAAGGGACTGTGATAAGAAATACTTGGAAAAGACCAGATTAAATCAGATGGCAGTGCTTTTCAAATTGTGGGTCATGACCCAAAAGAACTAAAACATGCCCAATACATAATCAGAATCAGAAAACTTTTCTGATCCCTGAGGAGATTGTTTATGTAATGACTACACACTCACAGAGACAAGAACTATGTAAAACAAAGTCTAAATAGTCTAAGTAGTCCAGTAAACTCAATACAGAAATCCACTGTGCTTAGTGAATTCTAAGGACACAGATGCACTTGACCAGTAGTGTATATGTAAGATATAAATGGTAATATTTCACATGGTAAGACCATTGCACATAAGATATTGCACATAATGAATTGGTTTGGCATCCATTTAGAAATTTTCTATGATACTGCACATGATAAGACAACTGCGCATAAGGGTTAGGGCTAGGTTTATGGCACATAATGATAATGTTTTAGACCCTGATAAGAACACTGCACAACATTGTATATGGTAGAATATTGCACACCATAGCAAAATAATGCACATAGAATCACTGGGATGCAGTGATCACTTATTTGCCCACATTGTTCCAAATCCAATTAAACAAGACAAATTAAGCTGCAGTTGCTAAGTTATTTAAGAGCTGGTGATACTGAGAAAGGCAGATTGTGGCAAAATGTGATGTAACTGATCATGATACCGATAAATATTACCCAACCTTAAGAACTTACTTTGAAACTTGTTTGATAAGATTATGTTTCATTTCACTTCATACATTATCTAATGGGAACATTCACTTTAGCTAGTTTGAAGCTCAAAACTTCAACCATAATAAAGACACACTGAAACATTGAAATACAACAAAATCACCTGCATTTAAAATGCTGCAGTCACCGCAGACATAATATCTTAAGAATCATCAAATGATTAATTAAGCGTTTGTCTCAGTCCTGAGTCAGTACACTGTGCCTGGTCCATAGGAAGAAAAGGCACAATCTTGATTTTCAAAGCAGAAGGGAGCTTACAATTATGATAGTCTGTGCAAAAGCCCATTCTTAAAAGCATGGTGTCTCTGGCCTGACACTGATATGAGAAATGACGAACAGAATGTGTGTCATAGCAGTATTCAGACTGTGATACATACTACAACACAAAGCATCTCACAGTAAAAGTGTACACTTCTGTGGCTTCAAAGAAGACTTTTCAGCACTTTTTTAAGAGTACAGCTCTACCACCTCGGTTTGACACGAGCAGAGTTCCATCTGAAGAAATAAGTTCCTTAAAGCATGAAAAGCGCAGACTGGTCCAAGGTCAGCACTTTCACTTAGACATTTTAAACCTCGGGCACAAGTTCCGTCAACACACGCTTGTTGCTGAATAAGGCATGAGGGCACTGGTTTTTCATAAAGGCATATGAATAAATGAAAGAGGTTGGGAAAGCAAAAGCACAAGGGCACAGTTAGAGGAAAACAGGTTCACACCTGGCTGGTCATATTGACTCCAGCAGTCAGAGATGCCTTGGGCAAAAGACTGGGTTAGCAGAAGAGAACCTAATTTTCCACAACTTATAATCAGGACATATTAGAAATGAATGCTGTAAATATGGCTCATGGTAAAATTATGTTCTGTCAATGTGAATCAGCCTTTAAGGTACCCCATCGGAAAATTGATGTTCTCCCCAGATTAATTCTACCAATAAGGACTTCCCCAATCATACAGTATCACCCAGACCAAGGGGGTGAAAGCACACATATCTTCTGTGTCATGTGAAGCCCACCACAGTTTTTGAACTGTCGCAATGTCACTGGGAAGCTTAAATAGCATAGAGAACAAAAGTTTTGTTACAGCATCTACCAGACACCCACTAGTACTGCACTTAGTGATGGGGAAGAGTGAAGACCCAGCCACGGATGGATTGGGATCGGCCAATGATTAGGCCAATTACAAAATCGCCTCTTTCAAAAGCCCCCAACTATGATGGATTCAAATGTACCCTGACAATAATTTTATCAATATCATATTTAACAGTTTACTAGTCACTCATATGCAATTTTGCTACACGGTGTTACTCCACACTGTTAGGCTTTTTTCAGTAACGTTTCAGAATCTTTAAAATATTATGCATTGTTTACCACTGCTAAGTAAAGTCTGTAGTTATTGTTTTAATTTGATCTACATTTACTGGAGATTATTCAACAGTGAATAATCATGAATAAAATGAGTAATTTCACCAAGCACACAATGAGCTTTATTCACAGATTTGGTGTCTTTAGTGCCATGAAAGTCATGCATTTGTACACTCATCCTGGGTACACAGACCTCCCTAAATGCCTGTTGTCTCACTGTCATTGTGAGTGACAATAATTACCTCAGCCTTAATGAGTCAGACATCTGTGAAGCATCCAAAACAGTAATTAGTCCCATAAAGAGTTCGTAACAAGACAGGTGTTGTTCACCAGGGCAAGAGCCATCCGTGTACATTTGATCGTTGTCTAGTATACTACAACTGTACAGTAATCCCCCACTTTTCACAGGGGTTATGTTCCAAGAGCACCCATTTATATTGAAAAAATGCGTTGTTGTGCTTTGGAAAAAAGTGTAAACCCTAAATATGCCCCCAAAATGTTAATTTAATGCGTTACTCATAAAGAAAATGTAAAGGTTAATAAATAATCAGAATCAGAAAACTGTATTGCTTAAAATTTTTTACCATTAGCGGTTAGCATTAGCAGTGCGCAAACACTTGTACAAAAAGAACAAGACAGCTCTCTGTGCTAAGTCAGAAACAAGGTAAGAAATATTGCTTTATTAAATATTATTAAATATTGGTGAGTGTGTGTGTGCCTGTGAGTGAGTGAGTGAGTGAGTGAGTGGGTGTGTGAGAGAGAGAAAGAGAGAGAAACACCATTAGCATTAGCGGTTAGCATTAACAGCATGCAAAGACTCGTACAAAAACATTGAAACACTGAAATAACTCTCTCTACCCACATGTTTTGTTTAGACATGGCACAGCTTACTAAATAAACTAAGAATTTAAAACACTAAAATAGGAGGACAAGACACAGAGTAGGCACGCTGCAGCAGGCTTCTTCTTCTTTTTATGGTGGTTGACAACTTTTCAGTGTATTACTGCCAACGCTGGGTTGGTGACAATAATACAGTTTGGTTCTCAAAAAGCAGAGGATATTTGCAGTTTCTGCGTTATTGTGGGGATTTCCACATAAAATGTTTAATTTGTTTCTTAAAAAAAGAATCTGTGTGACGCTACTCCTGATCCGCGTAAAACTGGGGCATTACTGTATATTATAACATCCTATCACAGTGTATATCATCAATTCTGCATGAGCTAAATTTTCTCAGTGGAAAATAATAAGGATCTGTGGGTCTTGGTGAGTGGATGTATATATGGCCGTTTCTCTCAGAGCTCTGACGTTCTCCCAGGAGAGCTTTTCTATAAAATGGCCATCTGCAGCTCAGACATAGACGCTGTAGATGAAGCCTCTAGTTGGAGCAGAATAGCAGAAGTGACAGCACTGAGCAAGCTGAATAATACATAACCCCGTCTTCATCTGAACATGTCTTGACCACTCTAGAGAACACCACACCAGGTGCTTATGTACAGCCAGACTGCAATATATGGGTATGTGTATCAAAATATTCAACATTACTCTATCATAGACAGTGAATTAATAAACTATTGTATAGCTCTTTTGTGCCTCTGATGAATTTCCCTATTCGAAAAAAGACAAAACTGTTCCTATGCCAGAGCTATAAAATCATTTAAAAGACTTCATATTTTAAAAATATGACATTTTGGAGGAAAAGTCAGAGATTCACGATTGTGCTGGTTTGGACATGTACTGAGAAGAGACTCTGGGTCTGTTGGGAGAAGGATGCTGAGGCTGGAGCCACAGGGAAGAGGAGAAGAGGAAGGTCTAGTAGGAGGTTTATGGCTGGGGTGAGAGAGGAAGATGCAAAGGACAGAAGGAGATAGAGATGATTGATCTGATGTGGCGACCCCAAATTGGGGGCAACAGAAAGGAGGAGAAAACTTCCCGCTAGCAATGTTGATATAAATGTTTACTATGCTACCAACCTATTAATTGTAAACGTATTTTAATATTGTAAGCTGTTTAATGATTGCATGCTTTTACACATTATACTTAGAGTTGTCAAAAACAGTTTGAATCTTTGCTTAGTTTGAATCTGAAGCTTAGCTTGCTAATCAATTCAGTAAAGCTAGCCTGACTGAGGTGATGTGTGTTACTGAAGTGTGTTTCTGGTCTTTGTTATCCTGTCTCTTCTCCACTTTTGTAATGTGGGTAATTTTTTTGTAAGGTGGTGAAGTGGCCAAAGTCACTGAGCAATCTACAGCTATCTGCGTCTTTGAAGCCCAAAACATCACAACTGTTTTTGCTCTGGCCCTCCCTCTCCCCATCACTCAGCCTGAGTGTTAGCCAACATCTGCATCTGTTAACTGACAAAACAGAAATGTTTTTTGCAGTCCAGTAACTTTGCCTTAGTGTTTGATGGAAAAGATATGGTGGCTGATCTCATGTGACTATGTTTGTTGAAAGGAACAGTGTTAGGTTCCACTGTACTCAAGATTACGGCACAGTACAGAAATGTTAACAGGCTGACAATGTAAATTAATTTAGATAATAACCTCTTGTACTGCAGTGACAGACTCCCTCTGCCCTTTGACTGCACTTACTGACCATCATGAATAATGAATGAGACTCTGTGGGAATAATGCATAACTGTGGATACCCAAACAGGGGATTCACGGTACTGCAGTGTGTATCGTCCAAAAAGCCCAATTTCAGACCCTCTGCAGGCCACTGGATGAATTCACCCCCTGTAGCAGCAGAGCGCCCAAATCACCACTCAGTGCAGCACTGTGCTGATAGCTGCCTTTCCAACATGAATGCACAGCCTTATTCCACCAACAAGGGATTTTCTACATCCGCCTTTAATGATTCATTAAAGAAGTGCAGCAGGGGGTGTGGTGCTGTTTCCTTGCTGAGAAAGAGGTTACTGTCAACTTGTTTATTGTCACTGAGAGCACATGAAAACACTATTTTGATGACAGTGAGAGTCTGTAGAAGTGTGTTTTTGTATGTGACAGACAGAAAGATAAACGATAGACAAAGAACATGTGAGAAAAGAGATTATAGTCAGAAAGAGAAAGATTGGTGATTGAGATGTAGAAAAAGCAAGAAAAACAGGGGGAGAGAGCGTGTGTGTGTGTGTGAGTGAGAGTGAGTGAGTGTGTGTGTGTGTGTGTGAGAGAGAGACAGAGAGGGAGAAAACGAGAAAGTCAGAAACAGAGTGTTTCGATTGAAACACTTTCTTGTGCAATAATAATATCTGGTGTGAACTTTTGCACACTTTCCACATTCCCTGTTGCCCAGGGAGGCTCTGAACAGAATTTAAAACACAAGAAAGACAGCAATTACATTTCCATTACCATCTACTTGTCTATAATTACCCCTACTTCTCTCTTATACAACGGTTCCATTATCACAGGCGAAATATTGAAGGGAGCGTGTTCCTGGGTCACGCAGGGCACAGTCATTGCACCCTCTGTATCAATAGCCCTGCAAGCCCTGCACACTCTAACCCACTAATCAGCGCTCAGCATGGCACCTCCTGCCAAAACACCGCAGGATAAAAGCTCCAGGGCCAAAGGAGACTTCAGATTACTGTGTGTCCTTTGGCCCAGGAGGACATCTTCGCTGCCCTCCTTAACCAAATGAGTTCTTATGGGGCATTACATGCAGCTGTTTAAGCATGAAAACTGTTTCCACCTTCCGAAGTGTTCCATAAAGGAATAGTTTCACAAAAAAAGACACATTTATACAGTGTCTCCCTTCCTCCAAATCTAGCCAAACAGTCAAGGCAAGGCCTTTGCACTCAACTTGTGTACAAAAAATGCACAAATTAAGTGAGAAAAAACAAGCAAAAACAGTAGTAGGAGATATCCTGAAACCCAAACTGTGTGTTCATTTTTGTTCATTTTTAATGGTAACAGGATTGAACTGAACAGTTTGTGCCTTAGTTTTTAAGAAACACTGACAATATTTCTCCTAATTTCCATAATTATTGTTCTTTAAAATAATTAAAAGAAAACAAATCTCTTGTTGACTCAAAATGACAATAATGACCTTTGACAAACTTCTAGTAGTGTTTTACCATCCAACTGGTCACATTGTGGGAGGAGAGAGTTGATTACCGCAGTGTTTTTATACTTTTCCTCATTAAATAAGATTTGATTCAGGTGATCACTAATCAGTACCTCATTAAGCAGAATGAGGTGCTTGTGGTTGTCATACTTATATAGCAGACTTTATAATAGATTGCAGTGGTCTTTTCTCACTCTCTCTCTCTCACACACACACACACGCACACATATATATTCTCATCTATTTATCACTGAAACAAGCAGAGAACTTCTGTGTGTACAGAATACAAAGTGCAGATTCTACACTTTCAAGCATTTGTGTTTGTATTTAAATAGTTAATTATATATAATATTATATATAATGGTTAATTATTCTTACAATATGATGAAAAAGTAGTAGAGGGCACACGTTTATCAGAAAGAGAAAACATTTAGCATTATTGCCATGTTTTGGTAATTCATTGACACAAAACAGAAAAAATATAAGCTGCTGTATTAACCAAGCACTGACTTGTGTAACTGTTTTAAACAGTAGAGCAAATCGATGGCTGAAAGGTTTTTATTTGGCACCAAACTCTTCATACCTCACCTGGAGCATAAGCTGCCAAATGGGGTTTAGACTTGATCTTGCATGCACTTATGATTCTCTCTGAGTGACCCTAAAGCCACAGCCAACAATATCTTTAATATATGGCTCTGAGGTGGATATAGCGCTCACTTCTCTCACATAATGCAGTGTTCTGTTTGCATTTAAATGCAATTTGCAGTCAAATGATTTGGTTTCTAAGAATTTGGGACAAATCAAAAATTGCTGAGCCTCTGTGATTGAAATCCGAAGTCCGGCACAGGCTGGCACCCACCGCTGTGCGGTCCTCCCCAGCTCTCTCACCCTCTGTCTCTCTCTCTCTCATTAAAATCACTAGTGAGCCCCAGGAGAGAGGTTTAAAAATAACTTTGTGCCAGCACCACACATCAAATAGCAACATTTCCCCTGTTTTATGGCAAGGTATTTTTTCCCCTGTTATTTATATGGACTCCAAATGGCATCCTAAACACAGACACCTTCGTTGGTGTCAGTTTTTTCAGCTTATGCTGGTGAAAGAAGAGTTATGACAAAAAGGGTTTTGTATTGTGTTTCATCCAAGTCCAAAGATTTCTGCATAAACGGCAGCACCGATGAATCAAAGTCCGAAGAGACTGGCTCTGACGCTGTGTGGTGACAATGACAGACAAACGGCTCCAGAGCCTGCTGGGAGCTGCAGCGCCATGCTGAGAGTCTCTTGCTTGCCATAATCCCTGAATTATAGTAATAATGCATGAAATGTATTTTCTCATGAATGGTTTAAAGAGTTTATAATCTCCCACGCTGCCTTTTTACTAATGATGGCCAATCTAAAAGGATGCAGAATATGCATGAGGATAAAGATGCATTTGCATGATGAGACTTATCTAAAATCAATTAGAGAATGCATTTACAATTGTAGCTCCAGGTCAATTAGCATAAAAAAATATCCTTCAATCAAATTAAATGGAAGCGCCAGGATCAACAATCCAAATGGAAAATAAGCAGAAATGCAACATGAAAGAACGCTTCAGGAGAAAAATTATAAGGTGAACCACTTACTGACAGAAAAAACATACCAACAGAAGTCAGGTGGCAGTTCCATCCCATAAATTGCACGTTTTCTGCCTTATTCCTCACCCTTAATGTATGCCCTCACAAATAATGTAACAAAAGAAAAAGCTCTGGAAAGAGACCGGAACTGATTGTCAGTTCAGGATGAAAACTCCAGGTATCGCAGGGAAGTCTGTTGTATTCTTCCTTTAAAAGGAATTGTGACCTCTGCATACTTAAGACAACTTTATAGAAATACACAGCTACCTGAGAGAGAGAGACACACAGCCATGTAGCACAGAAAGACAGCTTTCTCTTAGGCTTTGACTTGTTTGTCTTCTTCAATCGTGTTAAAAGGCTCTCAGGCTAACAAGAACTGAGTGGGAAAACAGCAGAGCTAGCAGTTCAGTTGCTTAGTGTAGTGCTGGGAATATATCGCAAATAACAACTCAGACCCCTTAAGTATGGTCTTCACCATGCAGGAGAACTCTATTTGCTTGATGAAGCCAGACTGGTTGGCTTGTGCATAGTCACAGTTACAGTCTGGATATGAAAGGAATTCAAGAAGCAAGTGAAACCTGATCTTCATATAACATTATTTTTAAAAGCATATCTAAAATTCCACCTAATATTTACCATCACTCAGTTACACTTCAGCCTTAACTTTATTCTCTTTTTTCTCTGTTAGAGCAGCTAGGAAAAAGAGTGGCTACACTCCTGCCAAGAAGTTGGCAGAGCTCTGTAAACAAACAGATATTGGGTGTTTCATTGGGTGTTGGAGAAGATTTCAAGTGTTAGCAGTAGCATATCGTGCAAACTGTTAAATATTCACAATGAATTTGAGACAAGTTTGCATTACCTCCATCATAGAGGTTTAGAAACTCCTGTAGAAACTATTAAGAATAAAGATTAACATTGCTATTTAATGATATTACCAGGCAATTGTGGCCATTATTGGTAATGTTAAAAATAGTTGCATGACACCCTGCTTAAATGAGACACTTTTGCACACAACTGATTATATTTTTGTGTCAAATACACATATTAAATAATAAATGTTCATTCAATTTCAAAAGAATGGTATTTGTCAGGCTTGTTCCATGCAGAAGTGGATTTTCAGACACATTAAAGTCAATGAAAAGGACTCTGATATGATACTGACATTAGACTGTATGTCTCAGTTCATACTCACCATCCTTATCAGCTCTCCGGAAGATCTGTAAGGAGACCAGAAAAGACACTGTTATTGGGAGATTCTTACATTAATGTAATATGGTGCTATTAGATTTACATTAATCACATCTTCATTGTTGTAGTTCAGTCCAGAAACATGGCACAACTGGCTGTTTTCTCTAATGCCAAGAACATTCATATATTGTGGATCAATGCAGTAGAGCTGCAAAGAGACAGAGGTGAGGCATTTTATAGGAGAAACTTGATTACACTGTCCACTCACATGTGAAATAGAGCACTTAAAACGCAGGGGCAGAGAGAGAAAAATCATTACTTCTAAAAATTTCATCCACTCTAGGATCATTTTGAAACACAGAATATAGGCAGCTCTAAGCTCTAGGGCTTTGTGTGCATGCGCACTCAAGCTTATGGGTGATGCCCTGTCTCCATGTGTCACTGTACTGTTGTCACTCCTGATCTGGGCTTTTTGATATGTGCAACCACGTGTAATGGAGTGGTTGTTCATGTGTGTGCATGTGTCCACATGTGCACATGGTCAAAGCACTGTACACACTGTGTTCCACTGAGAGGTGGAAAAGTACTGAACATTCCTGCTTAATCCAGTATACTGCTGCTGGCGCACTAATTCGCTTCAGTGCAGGTAATTGTATTTATGAAATCACTAAAGTTAGAGAAAACGCTTATTGAAAATGCTTCTTGAGAAATTACACTGAGCTGGTTTATACTATATTCATCATACAGAAAAACGTTTACTGGCTACTTGACCAATTAGTTTACCTTACATGTATTATATTCGTTTCTGTACTCATGATAGACTACATGATAACTGGATTACGTCTACTGTTGGGCTGTGTTCTAAAATCACTATTTGCCAGTTCAATAATGTCCTAATGTCTTGCTTCTTCTAGGTGTTATGTCTCTCCCGCGACCACCGGAGGCGCTGGGGGATTATTTAGTTTGGGGACTCTTATTTTGACATCCTGAGTACACTCGGCCTGAGGATTGTGTCCAGCTGGTGTACTCAGGATTAAGTGATTGTGTTTGGTCATTGGTTCTGTGTGTTTTGTGTTCTCTATTTAAGTTCAAGTTATGTGGACCTTAGTTGTCGGCCCACCGTTAGCCATCCATTGCTATCACCGTTTAGTGTTGCCTTCTGTTTTGAACGTCAAGTCTGTTTGGCCCACGAGCCACTTTTATGTTCTGTTTGTACAAATAAAGAGAAAACTAAAGTCTGCCTTCTTGTGCTTTCTGGGGAAACACCTGCCGACGTGACACTAGGGAGTTTTCAGATCCAGGTTTCAAAAACATTAACATTTAAGTGAAATAAACTAATTTAAGTGAAAACCTTATTAGAAATAATCTAATTGCTATGCTTGTTAAGGTTGGCCATAAGACCTATAAATAAATAGCACTGCAATATTTTAGGCCATATTGTGATTCAATTAAATAAAATTCAGTTCAATTCAAAAAAGTTTATTTGCCCACGAGGGGCATTTTAAAAGGCATAGAGGACCAGTGCACACATATAACAGACACAACAGATGTCACACAATAACAGTAGTGATTAACTAAGGATAAGATGGTGACTTGTGCAAGGTGTGACAGGAATATGATTACATATCTGTATATGTATGTATATTTCACTATGAACAATAAGTGACTTTAAATAACAGAAGCAAGAGGTGGATCCTGTTTTGAAAGTGAAAAATGTGCAATGAGAGAGACTCAAATCTGAGGAGGTCTGGGTTAGCGGGGGTGGGAGGTAGGAATGTCTGAGGTGATGATGGGTTTTGGGGGTGTCAGGAGTTCAAACGATGGAGAGCTTTAGGAACAAATGTGGCCCTCCTCCTCTGTGTCCTGCAGCCGGGGCATCAGAGCTGGCATTTGGAGGGGAGCCACTCAAAAGCAGAATTCAGCAAGTGCCTGCATGTCTGTGTGCAGATGTATGATAAGGATCTCACAGGCAGTCCAATAAATATATGCTGATGGTGCTCTATAGCCTCTGTGTTGGAGGAGAATTTCAGCAGGTAGTCAAAGATGGTGCCAGATATTTATGCTCCTTGACTCGTTCCACTGGCTTTCCGTAGCTGCTGCAGCCAGGTCCCTCTGCTTGTTGGTATAAGTCACCACCATCCTTGGTTTTACTGACATTCAGTTCCAGACGTGAAGTGTCACACCAGTCCTCAAACTCATGCAGAACCTGTCTTTGGTTGTGTGAGGGGCCTGACAGCAGAGACAGGACGAATGTGTCATCAGCATACTTCACCAGATGACAGTCGGGCTGTGTGGCTCTGCAGTAATCCATGCATAAGATGAAGAGCAGAGAGGACAGCATGCAGCTTTGGGGCGAGCTAGGTATAACGGTGGTCAGAGAGAATGTTGTTAACCAGTACTCTCTGTGATCTGTTGGTCAAAAAGTCCAATATCCACAGGATTAACTGGTTGTCCAGATGAAAGTTGGAGGAAAGTTTAGTAGCCAGAATAGCAAGAGTCTGACTGAGGAGCTAGGCTGCTCCTGATGCTTGTGCATTGTGTCTACAATAAATTATTCTGTATCGTCAACTCCTAGGTCTGTGCGATATGCAAATTGAAGTGGGTGGTTCTGATGATGTGGTGTTTTACGACCCTCTCCATGGCTTTCATCAATAGAGAGGTAAGAGCCAGGGCCTAAGATCATTCAAGGTTTTGGTTGTACTTTTTTTGGGAATGGGGATGACTGTGGAATGTTTCCGTAATTGCGGGACAGTGTCGCTGTCTGTGCAGCTCTGGAACAGGGTCCGGAACACGCCACCTAGTCTAGTTGTTGAGCACAGTGCCACACTGGGCCAGGTGAGCTTCTCTCTCTAGTCCTTCTAAGGGCTTTCACTACATTCAATGAACTGAAGAGGAGTGCGGAGTTGCCTGATTTAAGTGAGGATCTTACATTCTGGAGCTGGGTGTAGTTGTCTCAACCCTGGTGTAAAAGGAGTTGAGATCCTCAGGGAGGGGTGTAACGCTGCTGCCCTCCTCCTGAACGATTCTGGGACTGGAGGCAGTTGTGTTCACAAAGGCCATGGTTTTCCGTTCTATGCCAAGCAGAGCGGAGGTTCCCCTCAGAAAATTCTGATCCACTTTTTTATACGTCAGTTTTGCTGTTTTAATTGCTTGCTTGCCTTTTCTATTAATTTCTTTTGTGTTCAGAGCCAGTAAAGAAAATAATTTTCTTTTTGTTTAGGATATCCTTAAGCTCTTTTGGTAATCCAGTGTTTACTGTTGGGAAAGATAGTAACTGTTTTGGATGGGATGATGATGTTGATGCAAAATGTATGATGTGTGATGAGACCACGTCTACCTCTCTTTTGATGATTGGTGTTTGCTGCGTCAAGCAGGATTGTATGATTATCAGCCTAGACAAGAGGCGGGGAAGGGTAGAGATCTGTGTGCATCAGAAACTGAACCATAGCATTTGTCCAGAGCCTTCTCCATGCGGGTGGAGCCTAGTCTTGGGTCTAGTGATAACTGTTCAAATTTATTTAGTGTTGACAATATGCTCAGTAGGAGTAGCAGCATTGGTTTCGGGGGTTGATGTAGAATGAAGAAAAGTTGTGGAAATTCTTTGGGGAGATATAGAAACAGCCAAAAGCTCAACGTCCATGGTGCACAGCTTTTCTTCCACAATGACTGTGGAAGACCAGCGTCTGTTTACATAGAGGCACACGCCCCCCTCCATGATGTTTACCAGTAAGCTCGCGAACGCAGTCAAGATGTAGCGGGGGGCTGAAGCCATCAATGTGTAACATGTCGTCGTTGTCGTTTAAAAACGTTTCAGTAAATGCCAGGATAGAAACGCTTCTGTATTTATGCATATGGCTAACGCTGGCTTGTCCATTTTTGTGAGGACAGAGCGCATGTTAGCCATGATGATGGATGGGAGCGCTCGCAGTTTAAATGTCTCCTGTTTAGTCCTGACTTTAATGCCACCCTTTTTCTTCCCCCTCCTGGTTACCTTTTTGTGTGTGGATTTGTGCTGGTTGAATGAGTTCTTTAGGAGAATTTCCTCTGGAAAGCTGTCTGTGTTTTCTAGAAGAAATTATCTGAAAGAACTCATTCAACCAGCACAAATACTCTACATATATCCTATAAAGCACTATATACAGTTGCAAGAAAAAGTATGTGAACCCTTTGGAATTATACAGATTTCTGCAGAGATAGGTCATAAAATGTGATTTGATCTTCATCTAAGTCACAACAGTAGACAATCACAGTCTGCTTAAACTAACACCACACAAATAATGATATGTGTTC
>JBBPDH010000018.1:86389-102717 GCA_037974565.1 Clupeocharax schoutedeni | reverse complement strand
TTTAATACATTAATCTGGAATGAATCAAGCCATCTAGTCTCCACTTAGGGAAGTAATGACAAAAAATGAAACTTGGTTGTAGGATAGTATTAGCTAACAGATTGCATGTCTCTCTGAAAAATAAAATAACCCTTTTTGAACAAAATTGTGAAAACACATCATGAATTCACCTCATTCTGCAAAATTCCTCCAGAGTTAAAAATGAAAAGCAGTAACAGTAATAATCGAGGGTGTTTTTCATTATTTGATCATAAAGAATGGCACATTTGGTGGTAATGGAGGGAGAGAAGGTCAACGTTCTCGCTAGTACTTTATGTAAAGCTGGAGAAAGAATGATATAAAGGAGGAAAAGGGAACTTTTCAATCACCCTGTGCGGTAGGCAAACCTTTAAAAGGGCTGGGATGGAATGAGGAAGTACAAACTTCTATTTTCAGAGTAATACATTATGGATGGGCTGCTGTAATTCTCCACAGACCTGAGAAGACAGGGCATCTATCTTTGATAAGAACCCTTGCTGGAAACAGGACAGCTGCTAGATTAAAACATTAATTAAATTGCATTTTGCGCTCCTTGCCCTCTCACAATGCACAGCTGAGCTGAATAGAAAACAGAGATGGATAATGAAAAAGCTGTGATGATTACGGCAATGAAAATGTGATAATTATGACCCATTCACACGCATTCCCTCTCTTCTATCTCTCTCTCTCTCTCTCTCTCTCTCTCACACACACACTTCGTCTTGAATAGATTTTGAAGGCAGAGAGACTGAGACTATAGGAAGAATGTTCTTCATCTGCAGATTGCATTTTCCTTCAGACAGAGCTATATTTTTAAATTGCCAGTGAAACGTGAAATTGATACAATGTACACGTGACATAATGACCTCGAGCACAGTTAAAGCAATGTACAATGAACTCCTACTGAGTAATGTTTGAATCAGGTTTGAATTTAAGCTCTGCACAAGTTAGTCAAGCACTGATGATTATGATTCACAGGCTGTAAATCTGTGCTACGTAGCAAGAAAAGGTTTTTTGATGTATTGTCCTAATTTACTCAGTTAAAATCATTTTTATTTCTGGGTCCTTGTCCATCATTTTATCTTATTTTCATACTAAATAGACAAAAGAGGTTCCGTGCTTTTGTATTTACATTTTTTTGGTTGACAACAAACAAAACCTTCATCCCGTTTTATGTCTATGTGTCTGATTGTAGGCCTGGCGAAGGTATGATACAGACCGCAGTGGCTACATTGAAGCAAATGAGCTCAAGGTAGGTCTGCATTTGCACTCACAGGGCCCTCAGTACAGTTCCTAAAAGCTCCTAGCAGTGTAGCTCCTGCAAAGGGCTCAAACAAGCTGAAGTAGTCATTGTACCATTTTATAGCTTAAATACAACTCTCCTAAGCTGGTTTGGCTGTAGACCTTTGTTTGGAAAAAAACAAATGAAAACCATGCAAATAATGCAGGTCTTGGCAACTGCCAACCAAAGGGAGTATTCAAATCTCTGCATCCCATCAGAGCATACAATTAGAGAAATAATGACATGTGGCTGGTCTATTTTCTCAGAGGGTATGATTTGCAAATGCTTATTGATACATAAGGGAAGGTTTAGAACTGGTGCATTAAAAGGATCCAGATCATTGTGAGACATGTGCGTTATTTTCTCATGCAGTTCTTGCAGCTTTGACCTTTTCTTTCATTAGGGCTTCCTTTCAGACCTTCTGAAAAAAGCTAACAGACACTATGATGATCAGAAACTGCAGGAATATACACAGACCATTGTAAGTATCTCAAAACATGGCCATTACCACATCTTTGCACTTTGAAGTTATAACAAACATCACACGGTCTCTTACTCGGAATAGGAGATATATGGCTCATTTAAATGACTGTATTTAATGCTGCGTTGTTTTATGACATCACACAAGAACCCTAGTCTTTTTTAAAGAAAACAAGATGTGCTCTTGAAAACATGTAGGGCACATAGAGGACTCTTGCTTTTTTTATAGTAACATAATGACAAACTGTCATTATTCATTGCACAGTTGTTAAGCACCACTCTAGTGATGGTGTGGTTCAGTGATTAGGGTTCACATTGTCCTACGGGGGTGTGTTCACAATCCATCTGCACTGGCATATGTCATCTTCTTAAGACCAGAGGGTCGACCTGAATTACACCAGGATAAGCCAGCTAGATAATTGGACATTAAAATGTCCATTGCCCATTATGAAGTAATGAAAATCGGGGGAAAAGTGCACAGCAACAAAATCACAACATTTGACCATGAAAGCCCATAGCAGTATATTATGTTATTTTTCACAATCGTACTTGCTCCAAACTTTAGGCAAAGCGTAATATGAACACTTAGTGACATTTAGGGAATGGCTTTAGTGTAATATTGTTGAATGCACCAGCAAACTATATATAAGCATTACAGTAAACACCCAAATCTCACGAGGGTTACGTTCCCACGTATTGTAAAAAAACCCCACAAATTTGTGACGTGGTAAAAAAAAAAAGCCTAAAAATGCAATTTTTATAGGTTAAGCTCAAAATATGCCCCCAAATATGCTCCCAAAAACTTTAATTTCATCTTAAACTACCTTAAAACCCTTAAAGAAAATGTAAAGGTAAACCCTTATTCGTACCATACAGTTTACACTGAACTGCTATCTCCCGCATTAGAAGAATGTAAAATACCAATGTTATCCCTATATAGACTGTCATTTACTTTGGTATAAGCATGGTAAATACAGTAGCCAGAAGACTGAAGCCACGACTACTTAACTGCAAATAAGCAGGTGTTTACTGTAATTTAGTTTAGATTTAATTTCTGCTGTCAGCATGCATGCACATAAAACTGAAGCAACAAAAAGTGCTAAATCTACAGAAAAGTGGTATTCAAAACTCCTTCATAAGCCTTTCACCTCTGACATAGACCTAAACATCAGGTATACAGGCTTATTCCAAGTATCTTCACTTTGAAGTGAAAAGACATCCAAGTTCAATCAACGCATGTTGGAATAAGTCCTAATAAATGGTTGGTTACTTGTGATTTAAGGTTTATGTGGGTGCGATGTAGCTTGACAAATGCTGCATTTCAGGATAGTTTCCCACATTCCTACGTTTCTACTTTGGCTCATTCTGATGAATGTGAGAGGCAGCTGACGTGAGCAAACAATATATGTTTGGCTTCTATTAATAATGATAAATATTCTCTTTCAGCTTAAGATGTTTGATCTGAATGGGGATGGAAAGTTAGGCCTCTCTGAGATGGCAAGGTAAGCAGTGTTTTAAGAATACTTAAAACTAAAAAAAATCAGATTTAAGTCTTAATCTAACATACTTGGTACTAATTGGTTATTGTCTGTTTGTCTTCTTGTCAGGCTTCTACCAGTTCAGGAAAATTTCTTATTGAAATTCCAGGTGAGAACCAAGTTTTACCAACTTATTTTGTTGCCAGAAAAGTTACATATGTGCATCCAGTTTGGCGATAAAGGACATAATTGTAAATGAAAGTTTGTTTATGCTGCATTGCAGGGCATCAAACTGACTGCTGAGCAGTTCAACGCCATCTTCACATATTATGACAAGGTAGTGTGCAGTTCAAACATGAATGTGATGTGAAAGAACAGAAAGTCTGATTTAGTGCATTAGAAAAATTTGCCTTTGAGTTCTTTTGTCTTTCTCTTTTATTTCCCTCACCTTCACAAATCCTATTTTGCATGCAAATGAGCGGTGTTTCCCTTCACCTGAGCAGGCAAATGACCCTGAGCGCTGCACCTGTTCTTTTACGTTTGACCCTCCGAACAGATCCATGACATCATTTGCTTTACAATGTTTTTTCAAATGACAATTTCAAATGCAAAACAGGAGGGCCAACAAACATTTCACAGCCAGCACAAATTTAGCCTCGCCCATCAACAAAACTCATCCGTTCCTGTTTTTCATCAATGTCTCAGCTTATCTTTTTCATGTACATTTTTTTCTTCCACATTAAAGCATGAAATATTTGTGCTGCTACAATAGACTACACAGCTAAACACACCTCCTGAACGATTAAGCTGAGAACAAACAGCTAGGAACAAATAAAAACCTTTAATTCCCCGTGGTGGTTAACAATTGCTCATTTAAATGTACACTTTTTCAGACTTACACTTTAGTATACTTATGATGGAAATGAGTCTACCTTTTACTAAGCTACATTCTTGTCATTAATATTTACTGTCTAATTCCTTTTTCTGTTCAATAATTATGCTACATTAGTAACACCACCTGTAAAGCGTTGTTGTTGCTTACATCTCTTACTTTAAAACATTATCATTGGTTTTAGATCTCAAAAGTATTCCTAAAAGAAATAATATGACATAAACAGCCATTTAAGAGTTGCAACCAAATATTTCAATGCATAGATGATAGTATATAGGTGATCGATGTTCCAGCATCTATCAGCAGAGGATCTGAAGTTTAAGCTGCTGCATTTGTACTTCCATTGTGTTTTGAAAAACTACTTTTTGAGTTCTGAGTCATTACTTTTGTGTTTAAAGCTTTAATGTTTACATTTACTGTGCAGATTTGTGTCAGATGTATTTCCTTCATAAGAGCATTAGACCCTTCATTCAACAAGAACAGTTTAACAAAAGAAAAACAGGCTTCAGGCTTGCTATGAAGACTGGTCCTGATGTTTAAATGAAACACGCGTATGTGTGTGTGTGTGTGTGTGTGTGTGTGTGTATGAAGTATATTGAACGCTGAACATTTCCTTGTAGAATTACTGCAGGAATTCCAACACCACCATACCCCTACAAAATGTATTGAGCTTCGAAAAGACTGACCTTCTCTGTCGTCAGAAAAAAGCTGCAAAAGTAGTAACAGATCCGGCTTCCTCTTCCTGAGGAAGGCCTGTGAAAGAGTAAACAATGAAAGAGTGATTCTGGATCCCACAAACAGCAAGGCATTTTCCCTCAATCTTTTCAGTTCTCTGCGTAAAAAAACTCACTCCTGACAGATGGTGGCCTAGTGGTTAGGGAGTTGCCCATGTCATCATAAGGTTGTGGGATTAAATCCTAGGACTACTGGTGTCATCCCTACACACTGCTCCTTGTTAGTGCAAACCCACTGCTTCACTTGGGGAATGAGTTAAATACAGAGAAATTGTGTGCTGTGCTGTGCTGTGTTCATGTGTGTCTAAGGGGTCCCTTTACTTTATAACTCTGCAAATTAGGCTTAGACATGAATTCAATCTTCTGTCTTACCCAACATGTTGTTGGTTACATGCTGGGACTGTTTCTTTATCCCCTTTAACTCATTAAAATTCGCTGTCAAAGTAGCTGGGACACATTCATGTACACATTAGGGGGTATTGTAATGCATCAGCATGTAGAACTGGAGCTGTCTATATACTACCATGATTTTTTCACTTTCTAAATAAGATGCAGTGGTTTGACTGAACAAGAACGCAGAGAATGTGTATAATTAAGGGCTTTTGTAGACCAGAGGTAGCAGCAACTGAATAATATTCTTGTCCATTTGTTTGTTTGCGCAAAATGATAAAAAGAAAACTAAAAAAAAGTTTAAATAATGTATAATTATAATCGTTATTATCATTTTTGCGATGCACATTATTCGAAGGGTTGAAACATTTGGATTCAGTGATAACATTTGTAGGGTTTAATGTACTTCTCTTTGTTCCTAAAATGGCTTTTTTGCTACTTTGTCTTTTAGAATGAAATATTGTCGCTGTCAGAACAAAGCCTTGTATCTTTTTAAATAGTTTTTCACTCAGTCAAATAGGTCCAAAATGAGTTGGAATAAAATTTTACATTAACTTTTATTTGAAGCTAAGAAGGCTTTGCATTTCACCTGGACTTTTTTGGAGATACAAAGCTTTGTTCCAGCAGCGACGATATGTAAATGATCTCTGCTTCGACCACACTGTACTGGGCCTCATTCAAAACGTAGTCCAAGCTGAAACATTCCTTACACCAACATGAATCCAGATTGAAGAGGTGGATATGTGTAAATGTGACATTTTGAAAAGAGGAAATTACAATGTTTTTTTTCAGTTAGATTTCATATAGGAACTGTGGTGTGAATAATATCGTGTTTGGATATCACAACTCGTACTATAGGAAACTGATGAAATGTTCAGAAAAGGGCGGAAACAGCAGCTGTTGGGCTCTGCATTAAAAAAGGTAATGGGAACCCATGCATACTGTGTTTTTCAGGATGGAAACGGATACATTGATGAGCAGGAGTTGGACGCCCTCTTGAGGGACCTTTACGAGAAAAACAAAAAGGTGAGAGTGGCAACCAAGAATGTAGGAACAATTAGTTGTAATTGTTCCTGGTGACAAATATTATGATTTGCTGTCTCTCAGGATGTGGACACTAAGGACCTAACTGGCTATAAGAAAAGCATCATGGCCTTGTCAGATGGGGGTAAACTGTACCGCTCAGAGCTGGAGATCGTGCTGTGCCGGGAGCCCATGCTGTAAATCTAGACCTCCCTGGATTTCATCTCACCTCTTTCATCTGCCTGACTACTGTAACCATGTGCATGTGACGGGCACCCCCTTCCTTTACATGCGTTTTGAATGAAAGTGCACTGCAAAGCACAAAAAAAAAGGCCTGCCCCCATTTCTCCCAGTCCACCTCCCTAATCCCCACAAGCCCCAAGTACAGACCGGTCCAGCTACGGTGTTGCCCTCCGCTGTTTTTAAACTATACATTTAAAAGAAGAGTTGAATGAATCATACTGAGAAAAAAGATTTTAATGGTACAAATAAGATGATGATGTGTTTACTTATTTATTTATTTATTGATTGATTTATTTATTAACTCCTTGAATTAAATGGCATCCTCTGGGTTTTGCTCCCTCATGGTTGGGTTTTATTTCCTCTTTGGTTTGATCATGTCCCTAAGTTATTTCACTCATCTGGTTCTGTTTTGGGTCGTGCTGTTCTCTTTCTTTGGCTGATACTGTTATAGGATGTTACTGAGAGCATTAATAAAAGATACATGGAGAACGGGATGTATTATTTATTGCAGATTTTTGTTTCTTTCCAAACAGCTGGGTTAATATGAGACAACAGTAATTCAATTTATTGATGCCCACTGGACTTCCGGTGTAATACCAGATTGGAAGAGAAATGCACTCATTAGATACAGACTGTTCATTTCATTGCTACTTTCATTTCTTTGAAAAATGTTCACGTCTCTACAGGATGTGGTGCTTTTACTTCAAAGTCAATGATTTTTTCTGTTTTTCTGGACTTCATATAGTATTTCTAGAAAATCTCTCCTAATTGTGTGCCGACACTTTTAAACCTAAATGAATCATTTATATCAGTCCTCCCCAACATCCCAAAGTAAAACATTAGAAATTCTCATCAATTAATCATCAGTGCTTAAATATATAATCCTCAGGGCATGTGAGTTTTTTTCATAAAGCGAGTAGCAGTCAGAACATGAACGAACAATGTTTACAATGAATATGGAGTTTAATTCTCAAAAGGACAACAATTTAGGCCTGTACATCTCACCTTCTACCAAGTCGATTAAGGGTGATTTGGGTTCAGGTCCAAATTCTCAATAATAGACCTTAGCCTCCCCATGAGGATTTTCTGCCATAAAACCCACTGAATAAAAAAAGACACTGACTGCTTTGGCAGTTGAACTGTAAGATCTCTGCAGAATTCAGTAGCACAGCTGCTCAAGGGAATATGAGTCATTTAATTACATCATGCTGTTGTTTTACCCCATACTAATTACAACCCAAGCCTACTGGCAATTAAGTCTGCAAAAGAAAGTCGGCTATCAAAAGTAAACAATGAAAGCTCTCTCAAACATTCTTGCGAGACTGTCATAAAAAAATCCTCCCCAAATATTTCCTAAACTATATGCTTGAATGTTACTTGTACATGGGGATTTAGGCAAATGGTGATATAGACAACGCCAGTGAATTGGCCTCTACATGTTCATATATGTAACCAATATATATGCAGGCATTTGCTACATATACTTGTTTGACTTTCTTCATATCGATACTGCTCCATGCACATGGCTGATTTTCTGACGACCATGTGCATACGGAGGCAGACGAGAGCCAGTGTTATATGTGAAAAATGCGGTCATCACTTATTTATATACGAGGAGGATCCTGCTGTTTTATTTATAAAGTCGTTTAAATATAGCTCCTTTGAATTTAATAAGTAATTCAGAGTGGAAGTCTCAGCTCACCTCCTCGTCCAACACCACTTATTCATACAGGCCGTCAGGAAAAATGGGGCTCTGTTCTTCAAATGGAGAACCATTTTTAAATCTGTCCCTAAAGCTAATATAATTCAAACTCCAAGCCTTTCAACTAGCATAAAGGGGCAACATATCAGGCACTACCTGACAAGCCCGAGATGGTGTAATCCATTTTCTGTTTAAATAAATAAATATATGTATTCTGTTGGAAATCTGCTGTATATAAATGAGCCTAAAAATAGCTATCTCTGGGGGCATGAGCTTATCAGCATTGCATCTTCATTTTACCGAAAACGCCAGTGATGGACATTCTTCTTTCGTTGTGCAGCCTTCTATTCATTTGTGTTATTACTATGATTTACCCTACTTACTAAAATGAAAGGAGTCTCCAGCTTTTCTGCATGACTCATTGTCCCTGGGGTGTTGGATAATAATGTAAATATTCTTTTCATCATCCATGCTGCTTCAACACAAAAAGGAGGGTGATCCTACTTAGAGTTAGAAAATGATTTATTCAGTGGCCAGCCATGCACTGGAATGTGACAGTCGAAACGATGATTAGATGTCAATCGTAAAACATACTGAATTGCTTTGGCACCAGGGTAGCCTGAATCACAAGCTTGTTTCAAAAGCTAGCACCTGCCATTTTTCACAAAGATTACTGCATTAAAGGATTTGATGCTAATGCCATCATGGCACATTGGGCCTCTGTAGCCGTGAAAAAAGAGAGACAGCACAAGACTAAAGGTGTGTAAGATACAGGTACAAAACAATGCCAACACTACATATAAAAAAGTCCTCTAACTTTGAAGTGACTGAATTCAAAGGCAGCACTATGACAGCTTAAATGTTCATTTGCAGTATGACAGCGGTAAAACAAAAAAGATGGGGCAACCTACACCAGCAGGGAGGAACGATTTTACAGTTAATTGAAAACACTCTTAAGCATACTTATCAGGAAAGTAACCTACTTTTTGCTAAGTTACATTTTAGAACATTATGTTATATTGGCGCCAGCATTTTTAACATTTTCTTTGCAACATAAAGGTAAGCAACAGGACCTAACAACGCCAATAGGTGCTGAATGTAATATCCTTCAGTTTCTCAGCCCTCATGTAGTTTTGTTGTTGTAGTTTTGTCAATTTGTTAGTTGGAAAGGCACTTCTACCTCTAGACAGTAGAAGACGTTTGACAGTAGAAGACATTCTGCTATTCGCAGAAGTAACATTACCTTTGAGAGTGTATTAAGGCTCAATCCACTTCTGGTCACGAGTCACAAATTCAAGATTTCCTTGAACACCAGGATGAAGTCTATTGTTCCCATAGCCTCGGGCAACCAGGACATTTTAGAAAATGTTCAGAATCACGAAGTGTGAAGGCTTTTTCTTGAAGAACAGCAGTATTTCTTTATTCACAGTGCAGGACCTGAACAACAGCACATCAAGAAGGATTGGAACAGTTAGCAGAGTCCTGATCGTTGCGAAAGAAAACCTGCACCCAGACACATTTTTGAAGTTGGTATTGAGAGATTGTCAGGTTTTTGGGGTCATATCCACCTCTTGAAAAACAGAAGTGATGATTTTTAGATGTGGTTAACTGTGGAGGACATAACCTCGTGCTCGTGTTAATCTTTTCTGATGCAGTTTGTCTAGGATTTGCCCTTTATATCTCTGGTAATGGTTCAAAACCCCCAAAATATCCTTAATACATGCAAGGCAAAAGATTATTTAGCAGTGATATTTAGCAGTCGACTATGAACTATGTTACTACAGTATATTCACAAAGATGTGACCTTTTTGAGCTTGGCTGCAATGTAGACAGTGCACCACATAAAGCTATGCATGTATTTTCCTGAACAAGAATATAGGGGTGTCTCAGACTGAGGAAAGGAGGAAGAAACTGACAAGGCACAGTATGGCACTAAACCAATGCATTAGGGCTTAGGGCTTTTATGTCGCCACACTGCCTCCAAGTGGACACTTTGTTATATTACAGTAAGGAGTCAAATTGCATTTGGACCCGGAATAATGTTTAGGAGGCAAAGCTCACTTCATGTCTAAGTACCCTAATTTATTATACCCTAAATTAACATGTCAGAAAGTAAAATAACATGCTGCATCCAGTTTGTACATGCATGAATAATAGAACTAAGAATAGTGAAACTAAATTTCTCAAGACTCTATTCAATAGTGGTTTTCAGCTCTAGCCCTGGGAGCCCATCATCCTGCACTTTATTAAGAACTGTTAAAATGCTTAAAACTTAAACTTGACTAACTGATGACTGATGTGTACCCCTACAGTGCACAGAGCATTTTAGAGATCTCCCCAAACCAACATATCTGATTCACACAATTGACTCTTTAAAATCACACGTTTAAAATTGGTCCGCAAGAGCATGGATAACTATGTACCTGAGCAGAAAAACACTTCAATTCACAGTAACAGCATCATTACAGCCTTAAAGGATGAAAGGGTATAAGATGAAAGTGAGCAAAAAAAGGTTTAGTTTTAACTCCCTTAAGGCTGAAATCCCAATTCCTTTATACTTAACTCTAATCTGACTGTCCCAGATGAGGAGAGAGTGATACCAGTATAGACATGGTCTAATTAAACTCAACCCACTTCGCTGCATGTTTTAGTTAAGATAATTAACACGTCGAACTGGGTGCAGGAAAAGCACTACAATCTGCAGGGCAGTGGACATCCAGGACCAGGGTTGGAAAAACAGTGTACTGTTCTGGGATTTATTTCGCTGTAGTTCAATATTTCCCAATCTAGTCCTGAACTAGACCTAAAAATGGTTCTGTGGGACAAATAGTTATACTTTTCCCAAAATGACAGCAGCCATTAGCCTCATGTCTCATTTGAACTACTCTGTGGTCCTCACTTTTTACCCCAGCATCTAACTGTCCAGTCTGCTTGGAATGCTACTACAACAGCAATAAATAGGAAATCAACCCAACAGCATGATCTTGTGAATTTGCGACACCATATCTTGTTTTGTACTTGTGATGAACATAGCTCAAATGCGAGTGAAGGCTCTGTCAGCCTTAATTGTCTGCATTCACTGTAGACATTGTCCTGCCGTAGACTGAAAAGCAAAAACAGTGGCAGCTGAATTAGTAATGGGAAGTTTGGATCTCTTCCTTTTCCTGAACATCTCTACCCCCTGCAGAGTTTAAATCCATCCCAAATCTAACTATCATTATTCAGCTAACAAAGGTCTTTGCAGAATTCCAGAAATGGCTACGCAGATTAACAACATTCTATAGTTCTGCTTTGACCATAATGTCACACTGGGGGGTATTTTCCATACGTGGAGCCAGATTAAAATTGTCCTGATCCTAGATCTGTTGGTTCTGTAAAACCCTTGCTGGATGTATCGTCATAGCACCACATCCTAATCCTCAAACCCACTCAGAGCAGGTCTGTTCTACGTAAATAAGGATTAGGTCATACACTTAATCAGTGGCTTAAAGGGATTCCACGTTTGGTGAAATGTGTATTGTAATCACAGTTGTCCTTTATCTCACAGGTCAACATGATAGAATCCTGAGTGAGGACAGGGGATATGCTTGTAGGCATGAACCCATTTCCCAACCCCAACCCTGGCCCATTATATATATATATAAATAATGGGCCTTGTCGAGGGACCGGGCGTCTCTCGCTCTCCTCTGATTATATTAATAGAAGGGTGCCTAGTTGAAGCAGAAAATTTAGCGTAACCTACTGAACAATATTAAAAAGCAGGAATTGCCTTGTGATCATACTATATTTTACGTTGCTTCTACAAGCATGATGTAATATTAGAAAGCACTGATCACTGTATCCTTCGTTGTGGAGAAAGCATAATTGTTCTCCAAGACTGGGCTTCTTACAGTGCAGGTTGTGATACATGGAATTGTATTGTACATACTCAACAGTGCTTCATGGATGTTTCCCTACTTCAGTTTTTCTCTTTTCCAAACTTAAGAGTTCCAAAAAGTTCTTTTTTCATAACATTTTCAGAAAAAACAGGCATGGTAACAAATTTCTGTCGCACCATTTCTCCCACAGTCTTATCCTAAAAGATTAAAGGGAAAATTCTTAGTACATTTATAGAGATATTATGTTATGATAATCCAGATGATGGCACTCTTGTATTAACTTTCTTCTAAGAACAACCAAGTTTTCACTTCTCTTTCACTTTACTGGTTAATTAACTGAGTGAAGTTAAAGTTAAACAAAGTAATAAGACATGGTGTAACTTCACTGATCTGTTTTCATTATTAGTTTTCTGGGGCCTGTATTACGAAGCACGTTGTTTGAAAGTAACTTGGTCAGTTATAACTTCATGTGTAACCGGTAACCGAAAGGTAATCAGGTTTAACCCGGTTATGTTGCCATGGCAATTGTCACAGCGACTCAATCCTGGTCTTTATTGTAATTTTTTAAAACATTTATTTTTATCTTTATGTTTTCCAAGAGCAATTGGATTGCGCACACATCCCTATATGGGCACTCCTGGGGCCGATTATATCATAAATCAATGTACAGATATCTTCCATCATATCTTAACTGATCTGATATATGCAACATGGACTACATGTGGTCCTACATTAAGTTAACCTTCTCTCCACTTGCTGAATCCACATTGGGGCAGCTGGTGGCCTATTGGTTAGGGCTTTCCCCCTGCAATCAGGAAGTCATGGGTTGAATTCCCATGACTGCTAAAACACCTCTGAGGTACCCTGAGCAAGGAACCGTCCCACACACTGCACCCTGGGCTCTGTGTTCCTGGCTGCGTGCTGCTTTACTTGGTGAATGGGTTAAATACAGAGGAAGAATTTTGAGCTGTTCACACTGAGGTGTGTTCACCTATGACAGAATGGTCACTTTCACTTCGTAAGGTGGTGATTTGTATTTTGTTAGCCTCATCCTTAATCCATATTGGTTATGAAATTAATGTACTATCTAGAGGGTGTCTCATTTCTTCTCCCTTTGTAAAGTTTTCATTCCTTTTGTCACACCACATTGGCATCATCTAATGACTTTCAATCCTCAGATGTTGTGATCACCAGCTCATGCCAGCATGAGGGGCAGGCTTGAAATGACTTTTGGAACCTTGAAGGCATGTTTTGCATGCCAGAAGGAGCGGTGTGTGAAGCCAGAGACGGTCTGTCAGGTGGTGTCAGCATGTGTGGTTCTATACAACACAACATTGTTTTTTAAATGATACTATCTATGAACACATTGAAATTTTGTATTTATTTTTTTAGTTCCCATTCCTACAAATGGTGAAAATTCGATTCAGTAAAGCACACACATTGATGAAAGACTGGTGAACATATGGCAACACTTTCATGCTCAAGTCTCAATTTCAAGCTTTAGTTTTTTTATTTCAACTTTTGTTTTTTAGTACAGTCAAGCTCAAGCATGCACTTGTATAGGCTGCATACATCGTCTGCTCCAGGGTCTGTCGATGAGGATTCAGCGGTCAGTGTTCCATCATGCCCATCCTCCTGAAAATTAAAGGAGTACATTTAGCATCCGCATGGTTCACACTTGGGGAAACAGTCTTTTGCACACTCACCTGTACCACAGGATCACAGGAGACGTTGGGCTCTACACGCAGCTGAAGCAGCTCAATATTCTCCCCTACCACTGTAACAAAGCACATGAAATGGAATGTCATAACTCTACAGATGTACACACTGTACAGAGTAATTGTGATATTACCCTGCACATAAAGGGTGGATTTTTCTGCTACCTGGGGCCGGCTGGATGTCTCCCTATATTGTTGGTCAATGCAAACTGCTCTGCAGACATGAAAGCTTCAGGAGGCCCTCTACCATTTGCCTTCACACAAACTTTTTTCTTACTGGCTGTAAAACATAGAAACAAGCTATTAACTGGAGCCTACACACTACATCTCTCAATGAGTAAAAACAAAAATGTGGAGGGCATAGATTAATTTTTTATCTGGATTAATCTCACTGTAATCTTGGAATTAATCTAGATTAAAATGGCTCATTTGAATTCTGCCGAAGGTCTGAAGCTCCCCAAAAATGATCCCAAGCCACCCTAAATATATAGTCATTATTCGCCTAATTTTTAATTATATATCCAAACATTTCATACAAGATATCACTGAGCGCAGATACACACTTTACAAATAGAAACAAGACTATGAATTGAAATAAAAAATAATAAGTCTAGCTATCATTATTAAATTTAAATGGTGTACTGGCTGTTGAAGCTGCGGTAGGTAGCAAGTAGGCATTAGGACCCAGGCGGAGCTACATGGCGCTGCTTGTTAGCGAGTAGCAACCGGAGCCCGTTCAGTAATATTTTTTCTGGTAGTGCGGTTTGTACTCAGTTCAACAGAATACTATGAGTGCCCATAACTGTTCACCGCTTAACTTTTTTTTCCTTAAGTGAAAGGAAAGGTTTGGTGAAAAGTTTTCAGCCCTCTAGCCCCCAGGGTTGTAGGAAGGAATTGGCATGTATAAAGCCCCATCCTAGTGACGTCCCTGTTTTACAGTAAGCAGCTTGCGTAGTATAGACCCAGCTCCCAACCCTATTAACTTTGTGAATAGATTAACGGCGATATATATTTTTTTAAATCACCCGATACAAGTCTCACATCGGCGTTAACGTGCTGCGTTAATAATGGCGCACCACAAAAAAAAAAAACAACAATTAATAAATGAGCCTACCATTGGAATTGTTTCTGTATTCCTTGTTAATTTACAGGCAAGTACGGTCAGTAATTGCACTCTAGGGGTATTAAATTAATTTAGCCACACTTCTGACATTGACATCTGTATACATCCATATTTATTTAGTGTTTTATTCATTTTCAGATAACATTTAAATAGTCTAATAAATAATACTCAACTAAGAACACAAGACAATTCACATGTACTTAGGCTTGTTGGCAACATATTGCTGACTGAGTAAATGCATGAGTGCCTTTGTCGGCTGCTGGGGTGTTGGACTTGCACCACAGCACTGATGTGTGCTCCTCCTAGCATTGCATGACGATCATACATTCTTCCTCTTTAAGGTATGGTAATTGTGGCATGATTAGACACACACAGAGCACGTTCTAACGTCAGTGATGCCACTTGGGCCTTTTTTCCCTAGGTGAGACTGTACTGCACAGTGGTCCTCATTTTTTGTGAACATTTACTAATGTGATGTTTTATGTTCTGTGACTAAAATGCTTACATCTGTCTGCTTCTTTTTACATGTTAAGAAATTTTAAGTCAATGTTTGAGCAAGCAGTATGCATGTTTATAGTTTGTGAATATGTTTATACTTTGATTTATGTGCTTAGATATATCAGACTGCCTGGCATAAGAGGCGTGTGCTGGGGCTGCAAAAAAGTCTACAGAAGTATTTTAACCCTTTGAACAACAGATACAGATTTGTTTACATAATGAAGTAAAAAAATTCAAGAGAGAAATGTCAGTTTTGTGTGAAATAATAAGAGTATAATTTTAAGTGGTAAGGAGAGCAATGTTCAGGAATGGGAAAAGCACACAAGATACTTTTTTAAGAAAACAAGGTCTGGGGGTGGGCCATTAAAAATCTGTACTGACATCATAAACTGGAAGCTTTTTAGTAAGGTTTTATCTACATGCATGTTGATAGATTAAAGAGTGGATCACATTCTCTAAAAGAAATATTTGCAGTAATATCTCTGCTTATTCTGTTATTTACCTGTTATGAACTCAACCAAGAGAATAAAATTAACATGTGGATTATATACTCCAACACCCAGAGGGAAAAGGCTCCTAAGAGCTCAGAAACTGTCCAATCTGAAAAGAAAATATACACTTTAGCATTTGCAAAGCTTGCAGTCATTTTTGTAGAACGTGTGTTTAAATTAGGGCTGTAAAGCGATTAATTAAAATTAACTAGTTAATCGCAAAGCTGGGAAAAAATTAATCGCGATTAATCGCAATTATAGGTAAACAAATATATTATATATAATGAACACACTAAGTCATCAATTTTACAAAGAAGGCTTTGTTTATTTTTTCACAACTCTGTCACACTTTTAAAAGCTGTGAGATCTTTTAAAAAC
>JBBPDH010000018.1:67927-81506 GCA_037974565.1 Clupeocharax schoutedeni | reverse complement strand
GTTAAATAAAAGGCTATTTTTGCGACATATTTAAACATTGAGGATTTCTTTTAAAAAATGTCAAAATCTCGTCTCGTTCTCGTGGGAAAAGTGTCTCGTCACACCCCTATTAAATAGTATTTAGATATATTTTATATAGTCTTCTGTTGATTTTATGAAGGTCACCTTCAGTTTAAGATAGTCAGCTGCTTAGATGAGTGCATAGCTACCGAGTATAGGCACAACACCATTTACATCTTTTCTTACATTTTGGATGCCTGAGTGGGATTAAGGCCTAATGAGCGAATAAGCTTTGAGACAAAAAACAATGTGCTCCTATTTTATTTAATTTCATTATTTAAATCATTTCTTTTTCCAGTTCCACAGATAATTGAAATAAGCTTTAAATATTGAGCTTTGTTTCATGCCAGTAATGTCTTCAATACAAATTAACATTTTTGCCCAGAGGTGCCCAAACTTATGCATTCCAGATGCAAAGCAAATTTGTTTTTTTTTTTGTTTTGTTTTTTTTACCCTAGATATGTGCTAGTGGAAGGATGATCAGTGCTTTGCAAAACTTGTATGAGAGAGGCCTGCTTGCTCGTTTTGTCATTGATGAGGCCCACTGTGTTAGCCAGGTATGTGGCTGTTCGATTCATTTGTACAGTTCAGCACATTCGTTAGATTTTTAAACTGTAGCTAGCAGTCTACAGTTCAACCCTGATAGTCAGTGTTCCTTCAAATCTGGAGTGCCTTTTAAAAATATAAAAAAATAAGCTAATATTTCAGAATTTTATAGTTAACTATTCACACACTACTAATTATTACCATTTTGTTTTGTAGTGGGGGCATGACTTCCGGCCAGACTACAAGCGATTGCATGAACTACGGCAGAAGTTTCCCAGTGTTCCTCTCATGGCACTGACAGCTACTGCCACACCTAGAGTCCAAAAGGACATCCTGAATCAGCTAGCAATGACTCGGCCTCAAGTGTTAGTCTTTGTTAGACAGTACCTTATATTCTGACAGGATAGTTTTGG
This sequence comes from Clupeocharax schoutedeni, assembly GCA_037974565.1. Classification (NCBI taxonomy): domain Eukaryota; kingdom Metazoa; phylum Chordata; class Actinopteri; order Characiformes; family Alestidae; genus Clupeocharax; species Clupeocharax schoutedeni. The sequence goes on along the minus strand of JBBPDH010000018.1, from coordinate 80,487 downwards.
ACAGCTTTCATTTTAACACTGTCTTCTAGCACTAAGTGTATTTGATTTACAACTTGGTTGTAAAAAGCATAGCCATTAAAATTGCATTGAAATTTAAGCGAAACAATCCAAATGCAGTTTGTGTAATAGAACTTGATACATTTGGCTTTATGTAGCAAGTACATCTAATGAGCATGTCTCTGGATGTCACTCAGTCAGTATATGTATTTGCTTCCGCCACCCACAGATTCACAATGAGCTTCAACAGACACAATCTCAAATACTCTATACTGCCTAAAAAACCCAAGAAAGTTGATGAGGACTGCATTAACTGGATCAAGAAATATTACCCACGTGAGTGCACTGTTAATTTTTGCATATAGGCTGTATGAATGGCTCCATTTTAAAAATTTTCTTCACTAATAAATGCATTTTAATTCCCTTTTCCCCCACATAGGAGACTCTGGGATTGTGTATTGCTTGTCTCGCAATGACTGTGACAGCATGGCAGACAGTCTTCAGAGGGCTGGGCTTGCAGCGCTGGCCTACCATGCAGGTCTAAATGACCGTGACCGAGAGTATGTGCAAACCAAATGGATCAACCAGGAGGGCTGTCAAGTGAGAGCATTTCCTCTAACGATTTAAATATTTTACAATAATAATTTTACATCAACTTATTTAAAAATTTGATAGGCTCTAAGGATCTCCTAGGTTTAATGGCTCTGGACAAGCGATTATCATGTTATAATGAGCCCAAGATTTTTAAGATGTAAACATGCTGTCCTTTCACTAACTCACTATCACAGTAATGTTTATTTTTTCTAAAAATTAGAATATTTCATTGCATTAAAAAAAAATACCAGATATTGTTGTAAACCAAAGTGTGGGTTTCTGAAATATTTATAATAATCATTTTGACACCTTATAAAGTTGTCACTGTACCCTTCCTAGGTCATATGTGCCACAATTGCATTTGGCATGGGCATTGACAAGCCCGATGTGCGCTATGTGATCCATGCCAGTCTGCCCAAGTCAGTGGAGGGCTACTACCAGGAATCAGGAAGAGCTGGCAGAGACGGAGAGATCTCCCACTGCGTGCTCTTCTATACTTACCATGACGTCATACGCATCAAAAGACTCATTGCCAGTTTGTGTTCCTTCAGTTAGAAGGATTTTCTTTATGTACTTTGTTGTTTAAGTATTTCAGAATTTCCTGTGTTGCTTTTTTTTTGTTGTTAATTTTTTAGTCTATATTATTAGGTCATTTGGTAAAATGTAATTATTTAATTGTCACTTAGCATTTGAATTTCAAGCATATGATTTTCTTTAAAACTAGTCAGGTTTAGGAATAATCTCTCTCTTTCTCTCTCTCTCTCTCTCTCTCTCTGTTTCTTGCTCTCTGTCTCTCGCTCTCAGTGTCTGTTTTTCAGTGTCTGTCTGTCAGTGTGTCTCTGTCTCTTTCTCTTTGTGTCTACTTTTCTGTCTGTATCTCTCTCTGTCTCTGTCTCTCTCTCCCTCTCTGTCTCTTTAATAACTAGGTATAATTTATGTAAAAATGATCAATTTAAAGCTAGTTTAACATCTAATCTAAGAGACAGTTGTAATATCAGGTTCATCCTGAAGGTGGCAGTTCTGTTATGGATTTAATGTGATAAAGGTCCGGTAATATCATTGCAGTGGACAAAGATGGCAACCACCATTCCAGAGCTACCCACATTAACAACCTGCACAGCATGGTGCATTTCTGTGAGAATGTGACCGAGTGTAGAAGGATTCAGCTGCTTGCATACTTTGGCGAGCACAAATTCAATCCGCAGTTCTGCAAGGACCACCCCGACGTCATCTGTGACAACTGTGCTAGACCAAACGTAAAACCTACTTACAATGTTCTTGTTTTTTCAATGCCGTATTCTGAGTTTGTTTAACTTTTTTAGTAAATGGCTGATCTGTTGTGTATATATAAAATCTGATATTAGAATGATGTGACCTTTTTCAGCAATATAAAGCCAGAAATGTGACCGAGGATGTGAAGGTCATCGTGAGATTTGTGCAGGAACACTGTGAGAAAGTTGGCAGCCGATATGGAAAATCATCACAGCAAAATAGACTTACTCTGAATATGCTTGTTGACATTTTCATAGGTAAGAAAGTCCTAATTATGTGTTCTTAATTCCACTGAGGATGACAGTAAAGGGGTGGTGGTGGCCTAGAGTAGCATTTCTTAAACTATGGGCCGCGGTGCCGGTGCCGGTCCATGAAACGGTTCCTGCCGGTCCGCAGAGAGCCTCACTTCTGCACCAATCAAATTTCAGTCAGATCAGGTCTGATCTCAGCCATGCTGTCACTGTGTGCCCCACCCCGCCCTGCAGCCCCAAAGCCTGGCTTGACTGGTCCCCAGGACAAATAAGTTGTAACGCTGGTCTAGAGGTAGGATACTTGCCCCTGGACCAAGAGATCATGGGTTCGAATCCTACCTTCAGCCCCCAGTTGCTCCAGGGAGAGACTGCCCCCTGTAGTAAAGGAATGGAAGTCACTTTGGATAAAAGTGTCTAAAAAATGCCGGAAATATAATGTAGACATTAATAGCATATTTCTCCACAGGGTCTAAAAGTGCACGGATCCAGTCAGGCATGTATGGCACTGGAGCAGCCTACTCCAGGCACAATGCAGACAGGCTCTTTAAGAAGCTTGTGCTGGACAACATTCTGATGGAGGATTTGTACATAACCAATAATGGCCAGGCTGTGGCCTACATCTCTGCTGGCCCTAAAGCCATGAGCGTCCTGAGTAGTAGCATGCAGGTTGGGACTACAGATGTCTTGCTTAACCTTTTCTTGAAGCATCTTTGGCTTTCTTGCTTTACTATGCAGATATGCCTGAAATACACACTAAAACTCAACTTGCTTTCTAAGAATGCTATTCCAGTGGATACAATTTCATGGTGTTACTTTACATGGAGATAATTAGTCCTGTTTTTTGTGTTTAGCTTTTTTGGGGTCATGCATTTTTTTTTCCTGTTTTTTCTTTCTTTCTGTTGCAGGTGCAATTCCATGAGACTGAGAGCGCCTCTAGCATCAGGAAGCACAAAGCCTCTGTGATCAAGAATGTTTCCAAGAGAGAGGAGATGGTCAAGAAATGTTTGGAAGAGCTCAACGAACTGTGCAAGAAGCTTGGCAAAGTGTTTGGTCTTCACTACTACAACATCTTCTCCACAAGCACCCTGAAGAAGATCGCTGGTGAGCTACTGAACCCTTAACATTTAAATGTTATTTATTAACCATCTAGCTATTCCAGTTAGAGAAATTAATGTTCTAATTTAATTTCTTTTCTTTTATTGATGGCTTTCTCAGCAACTCTTTAACTTACCAAATTGATTGCACACTCTTTGCAACTTTTTTTGTAACAGTGTAAAAAAGACTTGGGTGAATATAGCAAGCCTGTTCAAGTTTATCAGTTCAGATTATTGCAATCGTTCATACCTCAGTTGGCGCATTTAGAGTGGTGGTGTTGATCTATTCCTGTGTAGAGACTCTGTCTGCCGACCCTGATGTGCTGCTGCAGATCGATGGCGTGACTGAGGACAAGCTGGAGAAATATGGAGCTGAGCTCATCAAACTGCTGGAGAAATACTCTGAATGGCAACTCCCCGGTGAGTGCTTCAGTCGCACAACTAAATGGCACATGCCAATAATAATGATTATTATTATTATTATTATCAATAATAATGATGCTGTTATCCACAAACTTTGATAACTGAACCTAGAGCTTAGGGCGTGTGTAGGAGTGAATGCACGCTGTGAGTCGGGGGGTTGCGAAAGTGAGAGGTGAGAAGATGCTGGGGCTGTTTCAAGGTTTAGCAGCTTGAGTTGTGGCCTTACAGAAAAAAAGCTTTAATTAAAAGAGGCTGCTGAGCTCAGTCTCTGTCCAGTGTCTCCTTTAACCGGCTGGTCGCTACAACCCAAAATTAAAATTAAGTGTTTTGTGGGCATATTTAAGAATGGCACTACAAAAATATGCTGCTTTTTTTTCCCCTAATGCCACAAGAATGCTGATTTTTTTTTTACTATCTGTGGGTGCTCTTGGAAGTACCGGCCAGCACTAACTGAACCACAATAAACATTAAAACACATTCATCGTTTAACTGTCATTTCTTTCTCCTTCAAGCTGAGGAGCAGGGTGAAAGCTCAGAGAGGACTGACGTGGAAGGCCATCCTGAGGATGATGCGTCTGATAATGAAGATAGCGGTTCTTCAGCATATTTTAGGAGCAGCACTGACCGAGGAGAGAAGCGAAAGAAAGCACCCTTCTCAAGGAAACCCAAAAGGCGTAGGGGTTACAAAAACCAAAGCTCCTCCAAAAGGTCAGTGTATTTCAGAGTGTGAACCACTGCACTATTGGTCCTCACATACTACACAGTATTAAACAGATTAATGTGAAGTCGACACATTTTGCAGTTTAATCATAGCTCTTTGGAAGCACTGTGGGTTTTAAAAACAAGCGGAATGTATTTTCTACATGCAGTGGCAATGGTGGGAGCTGGTCTTCATCTAAAGGAGGATACAAAAGTGGGGGTCAGGGGTCAGGACGCTGGTCTTCCAAGCCTGCTTCCTCGGCCCCTGAAGGGAGAAGACCAGGTTTCATGGCTCTGCCCACACCCCAGAGTGCTGCACGGCCATTCCTTAAACCAGCCTTCTCCTACGTCAGCTGAGTTTACAGTCTCTCTGCAGTTTCTCACACCATTTTATTTCTCTCTTATGTAGTATCTTATATATGTATAGCACTCTTTGCATTTAGCCTATCCTGTACAGTTTAAGTCCATAGTTTTTGGCTAAAAGTTTTAACTTATTAAAAGTATTTGCATGAATATTGAATGCATCTCTGATCTCATTAGTGGATGTAGACACATTTACCATTCATTTCACTAGTGGATTTAAAGTTCTTTTCACTGATGGTTCAGTAAAGTTTACTCTGCCTATTTGTATACATTTCTGAAACGGACCCGTGTGACATTTTCCAGATGTTGTGCATGCAGGTATACCTCACCTTGAGCTAGATGGATCTTCTCTCACTAGTCTACTTTCCAAACAGTGTAGAAACAGTGATTCGATGGCTCCTTTGCATGTTCCTGGCATCTCTAAAATCAGTTGCACAGAGAGTACGTCACGCTGCCATAGTCGATGAATTCTTTCAAGTGAGATAAATGATGGTATTTTATTGGTGCATGTCTTTTTATACACTGAAAAACACGAATAATTTGAACACATTTTGAAAGTTTATTTCAAGTTTGAATATTTCCATGGCACCAGTTACAAGGGAGAAACAATATTTCATACCGTTTTGCTTGGAAAGTTTCCTACAGTACAAAGATGGTTTTGGAATGAATCGGACTCAACAGGGAGCCGTGTTTGGCACATAAACGTGTATATATTTGTAGATCTATTTATATATTAAGCAGCTGAATAGATCTAGTGACCTCCGGTGTCGAGTCGAAAAAGATGCAGGGTACAGGAATCACATTGAAGGATCTATGCAGACGCGTGTGCATGATTATGCATAGCTGTTGGGGAGATAGAAGAGTGACGAGGACGATGGGTTATGTGTTGTGTATCTGTTTAGTGGCTCATCATTGACTTGACTTAGTTTTTAGGCTTGAAATCTGTGATTTTAGTCACCATGCAGATTATGTTAAGGGTATATTTGTTTCATAGGACACTTGTGGTTCCTGTGTTTGTGTGTGTGCGGAGCAGCGGCCTGAAGTATACTTGGGCACTGCTGGAGAGCAGGTGGTGTTGTGCCTATCACCTTAGTATACCTGGCCACATGATTTTCAGCTTATAATACACTGATCTGTACTTTTACCCTGAAAGCCCCCCCCTAAACCTCTTTTACTGCTTTGTTCTTTTATTTAAACGCGTCGCATACAGTTTAGCAAGTATTGATATGTTTGGCTCCAGAGTGGATATTAATTCAGTGCCATGAAAGTACAAAATCTGCAATGCTGTGCTGTGCTCTGCAAGCTTATTGTGAAAGCACTCGAGTGACTGCAAACATATGGCAACCATTCAAGCCCATACAAATACACCTATTTGTACAGTGAGATTTAAAAAATCTTCCATACAAGCTAAATGAAATGTACCTCGACCACAGCAGCAGTATCATTAATAAACAAATCAATTATCTTCCATTATATCCAGCATACTACTCCAGTATTAACTGTACTAGTCTAATAAGAGCTTTGATTGGGAGTTTAAAGGCATTTAGTACCCTTGAAAAAGAGCACTGATGTTACAAACTGAGTCATGATGGTTTCATGATCATTCACAGTCAAGCGACTGATGATGGTACTGTAACTGTCACAGTTGCCCGTTTTAATGGAGGGATCCAGTCCTTTATTAGCCGTTACGTTCTGAAATACTTTTCACTGCTGCTATGGAATGACCATGAGTCCACATAATTCCATAAAGCAGTAAAATGTCTAAAGCAAACACCCTTGTATCCAAAGAGGCCTAATGGGGGAAAGAAAACTAACTGACAACAGTATTTTAAAACTACTATATGCAATATTCTTCCACAAATCTAACAGCCCTGGCTAGTCTTGGGTTTAGCATATTCGTGTACCAGTTTATTTCGTTTAAGCTTAAGACTGCTTTAGTCTGATTTGCATGCTTTAAGTTTTCACACATCCAAGACTTTGGGGTTATTGTTAGTTGGTATTAGGGCTGCAGTAAAACATGCGATATGCGATAATGTTGAGTGTTGCTATGGCGATATCACATGCGATAAGTAAATAAAAACTTAGCCTTTATAGTGTTGATGTTTTTCTGTTTTGGATTTGCTGGTAATATAGACTCCTGACACGGACTAGTCTATGCAGAAAAAAATTAATATTTCCATTCCAACATTTAAAAAAAAAAAAAAAAGAATTTACTTAAACAGAGCATTTAATGCCTCCCATAAAACAAAATTAAACAATTTAAATTATAGTAAAGTTCTTGGTCAGAAAAAATGCAAAAGGAACAATCTTTAAGTGCACGGGTTAAGAAAGATTAGGAAAATGAAGAAACTGCCCAGTGGTTGTTTTTGCCCTCTTCTCTGTGGCACTGGGTGAAGAGTTTTGGAAAAACACCATTTACTGCAGTTTAGTCAATAAATGTGGTATGGATATTTTGAATGTTGATATCGCGATGACGCTAAATTTGCTATATATTGTGCAGCCCTAATTGGTATACAAACCACAACTTGACTGTACACTAATAGGCATCTTGATTTTAAGGGGAAGACTGTATAGAGATTCCACACAAGCTGGGAAGACGAAAATGATTGTCATTGGGTTCAGGAAAAAAAAAATCAACATTTTTGTCAGTCAGCAGCATTCTTACTGGATAGTATCTCAACAGAGTGTTTTTTCTTAAGCTTTAGTATCAACAGATCTTGTCTAAAGGAGGGAAAAACAGAGCTGAGGTTAATGAGATCCGGTGTTTATGGTCATTCTGTTTGCACGTAAGCAGCATCAGTGTATTGAGACTAAAGCATGTTGCTGTTAAAACATCTGCATTACTCTTAATCGCCTCCAATATTGCATGTAGTATTTTAAGATACCTCTAACTTAAGTTAGAATTGGTGGCCTGAGATGTACTTTATCTTTCTCAGAACTGGTGAAGGCAGAGCTAAAATGTACTGTACTGATCTTGGGCTCAAGCACAAACTAACTCATGATTTATTCCTTAACCCCCACCTGTCTCTGCTCACAGAAACTGGCAGCCTGATCTTTGCTACACACAACAAAAAAACAGACCTTAATCTTGTGTTGTTTGGAATTTTACAAATTATTGCTTATTGAATGGTGCTCCTAGCAGTATTGGGTGCATGCAGGATGGGTCACCCAGGCTACATAATGCTGTTTCACCAGAAAGCAAAAATGGAAATGTACTTCTCTGACAGAAACTACGAAAGACTCTGGTGCTACTCTTCCATCACAAGGCTGTTAAATGCATGCATGGATACTGCTTTTGGGTAAGAGACATGCATCACTTTAGTAGCCTTTACTGCTTTCTCGTCTGTGACCTTCCATGTTCTGCTGTGTAGTACGTGCGCTTCGAGCTGCTTTTGGATTATAGGTTTAAAAAGTGCTACAGTGCTGTGTGGTGTCTGACTGATGAACCTTGCTGATGACTGTGGAAGACAGCAGCCAAAGCTGCCAGGCAGTGAGTGGATTTAAGAGTAGCCTGTGTACGCTTTGAGCGAACCAGGCTCGTAATTCTAGTGTAGCTTTCTTTCCAAACCAATACTTGCGTCTGTGTACTGTTGCTGGCATGTCGACACAAATGGTAGGAAAGAATTAGGACTAACTGAACTGTGATGCTTGCACATAGTGATTAGATACCAGCTTAGAATTAGTATTAGAAACCAGCTGGGGCGGTGAGTTGCCCTGTATTAAACCTATTGTGTAAAGCCAAACACAGACACTTCCTTCACCATCTTTGCCATGTTTTCCCACTGTATCCTCGTTCAAAAATGTGTTAAATGAAGCCAAACTCTATCTGCTGCATTTTGTAGCATATGGAAACTGTCTGCTACTGTTTAATGGAGAACCCTTCCTAGTAGAAGCAATGTAATAGAAAACACCCTGCTGCAGAACACCTATACCACAGGTTATGTCCATTTTTATGGTGTCATGAAAACATGACGGTTGTCGTAAGGGTTGATGCCATGACCTAAAATTGTGCCATAAATTATATATTGTCAATTATCAGGTAAAATGACAAATGAATTTGGACATAACCTGCCATGATGTTTAAATTGTTATGCAGCAGTGTTCCTCCACTTGTGGGACTAATAAAGGGTCAATTTTACGCAAAAGCATTTTAAAAGTGCAGGGAAATATGTGAATAATATCGTCTGTTGTAACTGGTCATATGCTGCAGATGTGGCAGATAGGGATTAGGTTCAAAACCACTTTATTCCGCTATATTTGCTAATTTCTTTTGCTCGCACACAGATTCTTAAACTTGTTTGGTGAGAGCAGACATAGGCCAACTATGTCTTTTGTTCTGTCTTTTTACACCAAGTCCAAACAGCAGCGTCATTGTAATCATCAGCTTTATCTGGACAATAAATACAGTACAATAAAGACTGTTTTGCAGTTTCAAGTACATATTGCCTGTGACATTAATGTAAATGGCACACAGCCTTTGGTCTGGACTGTGCAGAGCCGATGACGTGAAAACCAGCCCTCTTCCCGTTTTCCAACATGCAACACCTCTTTGAAGCACAAGTTGGCGTCTACATGCAAAGGAGCTGTCGGCCAAGTGAGAGTGGGTGGAAACGGACAGTGAAACTGGATCAAAAGAGTTCTACTGTGTCTCTCTCAGCAATTACACCACAAATTCTAGACCTTGCGTGAAATACAGAGCTAAAAAAGGTATAATTTAATCTTTGATAACAAAATAACATTTCAGTTCTGTTAAAATATACATGGAAAAAACTCAGTATATATTAGGAAACTAACTACATTTGTACAAAAAAGTACAGCATCATTATTAGAATTCTACGTAAATAGCATGATATTCACAAAGTACATATGTAAGAGTAGGACTGAAATGGACCTGAAACAAACTTGCTGTTCTCTGTACAGTAAGACATCGTTCTAATTTCACAAGGTAACGATACATGAAAGGACGTGAGAAACAAAAGCGGTTAAACTCCCTCAATTCAGTAAAACTTTACAGTATTGCACAGCTAGCTAGACTATGGGTGCTAGGTATTTTAGAGATCAGCCATGGACATTTTTCCCAACTGGTACAATACTACTGGGTCACACAAAAACTAAAAAAAAATGATGGGTTTGTTTCTTTATCCTTTAGAAATTTTTGTTTTAAAAATGGATTTCTACTTCACAGCTTTTGACCGCTCACACTTTACACTCCCAAAACATAATCATTTCAAAAATAATCCTCCTTTAAAATACCCAAATACTTTTGTTTACCCTCAGAATTCTCTCCTAGCAACTTACAGAACCTTACATCATACGGCAGACCTCACTGCTGACCAGACTAATCAATGCTTACGATATTTGCTGTGAAGTTATAGCAGCCTGTGGTTAAATGAACAACCACCGGACATGAACTACGGTGGGGGAAAGCTCTACAAAGCACTGGTTGTCCACCAATTTCACACAAACTTATCTTTACATATTTCCTTCCCTTTCTGTTTCCAAGTGAAAGTCTTGTCACCTTCTACAACTGATCATCATAAATCCAAAATAAATAGTAATAAAGGCAACGTTTTTTGTTGCAACAAAATATTTCATCCCTATATTAGGAATAGTATCTTCAGTTCAAGTCAACTGTCATGTTTTTGTTCGTTTTTTTTTTAAATAAACCCCTGTAATGGCCTGAAAGAAAGCATCATGAAAAAAAATTGTCTCTATTAAAAAGAAAAAAGGATAAAACTCAGGACGTAGGAACGAAAAGGGGGGGAAAAAATGTCAAAACGCAAAAGGAGGGGAGGGATTGACAGAGGAGAAGAGTGGTGCTCCTCACGTCAGCTGGAGAAATCATGAGAGAAGCCGGGGGGGGGGCGTGTTTCTACCCTCCGCCTCTCTCTGGCGCACTAGTCTCCTCGACCCCCCCAGCGGCGGGGGCTTGTTCACTTGTTAATGAGCAGCCCGCCCATCCAGCGGAGCTTGCAGGCGAACCACCGCCTGAGGGGACAAAAGTATTCGTAATGGAACTGCTCGAACTCAGGGGTCTGGCGGATATCACGTAAAAAGGCTACGTCAAGGTCGGATTCGGTGAGGACGATGAGGAGGAGGAGCAAAACAAAGAGGAGTCCGATGGTCACAAGGAGCAGACGGAGGACACTGAAGACAAACTTATTCACCTGTTCTGCCTCGCTGAGGGCAGCGGCCTGCAGCGAGGCAGCCGTCCTGCTGTCCGCTCCCAGCTCGCCTGGCTCCGCACCCGCAGGCGTCCCTGCCTCTGATTCCTTCTCCTCCTCGATGCTACAGGGGGCGCCGTTGATCTGGCGCGAGACGGCCAGCTCCAGGCTGTGCTCGGCCACGGGCGTGGGCAGCACGCTGTCTGACGGACTGTACGCTTCATCTGCGATCACAGCTGAGCCGTCCCCCGCCTCCGCTGCCTGACTGCGTGAGCGCGGCATGAAGGAGTCGCCATGCGAGACGGAGCGCACCGGCGTGGAGTGGGCACTGTCCCGCAGCGATTCCAGACCTGGTTTGAGAGGCATAGAAATAAACACAATTACTTCGAATTCTGGTTCTGTAGTTGCCCGTCCTATTTGGGGGTTTCTCTGTTAATCCACACCTAATTAAACTAATAACCTAATGAACAAGCCCCCCTGGCCCAGAGCTACTGCCAGCCAACGGGCACTTAGTGCATAAATAAAAATGGGCATAAAGAAATTCTTGTATAAATAAATAAACTATGACCAGTAGGGTGTTGTCAGTAGTAACAGAAAGAAGACCTCATGACCTGAATGTAAAGGTTCATAATCGTTAGTCGCTTGTCTGACACAAAACACTGTTCCTAAGTCTCTGTGTGCTTCATCAGCAAATGTTTTTGTTTTTACCCAAAGCTTGGACAGATAAAAACCAGATTAGGTTTTAAAAACAAAGCAGACATTGCCAGGCCTTACTTATCAAACGTCATGTGATACAGGATGTTTCATTCTGCAGTTTTGGAGGTTCATGGATGTACAGTAACCCCCCCACTTTCACAAGGATCAGCAGTTGTGGTTTCAGTCCATCCCAACGGTTACTAAGGCAATCAGACACCTGAATAAACCTCCACTGCTCAGCGCAGCCCCAAACATACACAACCAGCGGGAGGTTTGAAAGTACCCAATCCAAGAACATTATTTTATTCTCCTTGTTGCTGATTGGCTGCTGCACTGTGATGCTGCCGTCCAGAATTTCCCCATTGGAGAAAACCGGCTGCAGGAATTACAATGCAGTCTATACAGGGGTAACATCGCTATTTTACACTGTAGCACTGCAGAACAAAAACGGGTTTACCTTTACATTTTCTTTAAGGGTAATGAATTTAAAATGAAATAAATATTTGGGGGCATATTTTTAGGGTTACCATTCCAAAAATAGGCTTTTTTATTTTTTTTTTTACCACTTCACACTAACGTTTCACTCTCTTGGAATGTATAAGTTAAGGATGAGAATTTTGTATAATACAGTTTTCTCCATAAACACTGGCCAGTTGACATCAAGAATTCTGTCCTGTGCAAACCTGATTTCAACTTTTTGTTTAGACATATTAAAAAACTTGTATTATGGACCTAGATTTTGCAATAAAAATAGTAGTGGTGCAAATTAAGGACTGCAAATGTTAAATTCACAGATGTTTGTTTATACATTTGTCACTCAGTGTCATTGTCTTGTATGTCAAAGACAGCCGAACTGCTATCTCTAATTGCTTTATTTATGTGTACTAGTCTGTGGGCATAAGTGAAATGTTTCTGATTTTAGACTTTCATGGCCGGTTTCCCAGACAGGGATTAAGCCTAGTCTTGGACTACCCTTTCCTTTTCAATGGAAAATGTCTATTCCCAGC
>JBBPDH010000018.1:23767-36580 GCA_037974565.1 Clupeocharax schoutedeni | reverse complement strand
GAATTCTATAAGTAACAGAAGTGTAAACACATTCAGTGTTTGTTGTTTTGGATATATACTGCACTGGTAAAACTGCAAATACTAACTGGAAGTGGAGGGGTCTAGTGTATTCATATTTAGCCTTTTTATTTTCTTTTGTATTGATATATTTATACTTTGGAAAATATACTTTTATAGTATTCTTACTTTAATACCTTTTATAAAAAGTGGATGACATTTTCCCATTTTGCAATTGCACTTTATTTTATTTATTTAGTGATATATTTATGTTTAGGCTACTTTGTCATGATAGAGGTGATATTTTATGTTTTGATGCTTGAATTTTGTTCAAAATAAAATGAACACATGAGAATTGCAACCGCTTCATTTTTTTAAAGAAAATTTTTTCGTTTAGATTAATCGACTAATCGAAAAATTAGTTGAAAGATTAATCGTTAGAAAATTAGTCGCTAGTGGCAGCACTAATTAATATAATAAAAATACCAACATTAAACATACTTCACCATAAATTGTACATTTTTCAGTTCATTTCATTTTAAGACAACCTGTTCAACACCATTGTGCACCATACTACGGCAAGCTAACTTTTAAATGCTTGTGTACTCATAATTGTAATCAAACTGGCACTTTTTTTAACTCTCTATTCCATGAAACAGGATTAAGGGAAAGTCTGACTTACTTTCCTTTCAAAATAAGCCAGACTTTCCCTTAATCCTGTTTCATAGAATAACCCCAGGTCTCGACCAAAACGGGCGTCGACGTTAGCGGTGGGCGCAGGGCAGAGACAGTGCCTGTGTTGTATGTAATAGCATCTGATGCTGACGCTGACGTCTCTGCCCTTCAAACTGGATGGACAGTAACTCCGCGCATGAGTATAAACATGTGTAACGCGGTTGAGAGTCGCAGTTTTTTGTACACGCCAGGCATTTTAGACAACCAAGGCGCATGCGATGACGTTATATGAGTGGCACACAGTCCGTTTTTCAAAACCTTCGTTTTTCTTGTCCACATGCAAATGCAGAAACGGAGTTTTCAAAAATCTCCACTTTGGCCAGAGTTTTTAAAAACCTACGTTTTCACCGACCCAAAACGCTGTTTACGTGTGGACAAAAGGCCAAAACGCATAGAAAAACCTCCGGTTTCAGAAATACCCATGTATGTGTGGACAGGGCCTCACAGAAGGTCAGAGGGCTCAAAAGACGAGGAAGAGAAACAGATTTGCACAAATTAAAATACAAACTGAAGAACAAACAAAAACTGACAATGGTAGGAGCAAGAGTGGCAGCGGTGACAGCGTTGACGATGAAGATGACGATGAGCTAAGGCAAATGCAAGGTTAGGAGATGACAAGGACAGAGAACCCACAAACATAAGCTGAAACTCCAGACAGGGGCACTAGGAACATCTGGACAGGTGCGGAGACAGGGAGCAGACAGGATGATAAAAGAGCGGGGCTAAGGCTGGGACTGACATCAAACAAAGGCCACATAAGATATAAAAGCACAGGGGATAAACAATGTCAGGAAGGGGCAAATCAAGGCAGGTGCTTCAAAACCAGTTAAAAGGAGTATGTTAGAACCAATAAATGATGTTTAACTGGTAGTGTATCACTGCATTTTATAGGCATGACTTTCTGTAACTATACTTTTTCAAGATGATAAAACCACATTAGTGGTACACAAGTACACATTAACGTAAGTGGTAAGCAAAATGCACACCCCTTTTCTTCACAGCGCTAAAAGAGTACCTAATTTGTGACTTTATACTATGTGCAACAACCCCCACCCCTACCCCACCCCCAGGCCCGGCCCTAACAAATTTGGAGCCCTAGGCAAGATTTTAGGTGGCGCCCCCTTGCATCGCAGTTAATTCCACTGCTAGTGCACATATACTCACAGGAAACTGAATAGCGAATAGAAAAGCTCAAACTGTCATGACATCATCTTTACTATAACTTTATGTTACCTCTGTCTTTATCGCGTTTTTCCTCCTCTTCTTTTCTTTTTTTCCTCCCATGGGCACCAGATAATTTAGGACGTTTTGACATGTTGAGCTTGCTGACGCAGCAAAAAATTACCATCTATCCCCCCATGTAGCAGGTAAAGGCTAATTAGAAGAAGCAGCGGGCCGGCGTGGAGGGTGGAGTGGAGAGTTACGTATTATTATTATTATTACTACTTGATAGGCTTTGCTAAGCAGGTGAATTCATGTGGGCTTGTTCTTTTCATATTAAGACACATTAATACCAACAAGTTTTAAGAATAGTGGAATGTTACACTTTTTTCTTCCTCCGTTTGTGGCGCCCCCTGGATGAATGGCGCCCTTAGCATTTGCCTATATTGCCTATGCCACGGGCCGACCCTGCCCATCCCCCAGAAACATGCTGAGACACATCTATAAGGTTCCAGTTCTTGCCCTACTTTTATTTGTCTGTAGTGCCCCCTGTATGTCAGTCTTTGTATTTGATTGCTTTGTTCAGATTTCCAGGCTCTTAATCTCTACTGGCCCCAAATCCGTTTGAAACTCAATGCCACATTATGCAATTAACCCATGTTCACTAACTCCAGTCCTGGAAGTCTACCTTCCTCCTGCCAAGTTAAATTCCAACAACAATGTGCCACACCTGCTCTATCCAATCAGCTTCTTCAGTCTGCACAGTGACCTCCAGAAGAAGAGTTAGTGAACATTGCTAAAGGTCTTTTCTTAGCTCTCATATGCAAAAACAAATGCAAAGCTGACATAGAAACAAGTGGACAACAAACTGCAAGAATTACTTAGAGGAGAATTATGCATAAAATCATAATTAATCTTCAAACAGATGACCCTACACCCATCCAAAAACACTGTCACACTTCAGTTACTTACAGATGGCACTGTAATGATTAACTATGTAACAGTTCATTTAAAGTAGTATTTTGGGTAGCAGGTGGTCCCTGTAAGGCCCTTTTTGGTATGTTCCGTGTTGTAATGGCCTCAGCAGAATTAAATGTCAGTGAGTGATGGGGAGATGTAAAACTCTGACAGGTCATAAATAAAAAGTTGTTTTCCTGTGTATGCAATTGGACAGTTGCATAATGTACCAAAGAAATGCATCTTGAATGCCCTCAAGAGTTACTAAGGCAATGGGCCAAGTTTTAATCTACAGCAGTGGTCCCCAAACCCCGGGCCACGGACCGGTACCGAGCCATGGGTACTGTGGTACCGGTCCGCAGGCTACACAGAATCTTGTATGAAAATGCTGTTAATAAAGCTGGGAGTACACACTGGAATTACCTTTATTATATTTTAAAGATACCCCATTATTATATATTTTAAAATATCCCCATTTTTATGCGTATCAGTTATTTGTATAAATACGTATACGTATATTTAGCTGCCGCTCCTTAAAGGCCGGGCTGTGAACATAGTTTCTGATATTAAACCGGTCCGTGACCAAATAAAGGTTGGCCACCACTGCTTTAATTCAGGTTATTTAAAGCTACGTTTTTGTCTAAAGACAGAGATTCTTTCAGGTTTGAAGATGTTATGCATTTTCTATTCAAAAAAGTAAGACAAAATAAAGATTGGGGACCACTGATCTACAGCATGAGTGTTTGTAAGCATTCATAGGGCGCACAAAACACACTTAATGTATATGTTCCAGAAAAAAAAGGAAAAAAAGTGCATCATACTGTCAACGATTTATTTATTAACTGTCTTGCAGATTTCAATGAAAAAAAGAATAGCTTGTTGATAATCTACGGTAATCACTTGTACCCCCAACTCCAGTCCCAGAGGGACAGTGTCCAGTACAGAGTGGTAGTTCACCACCATACAGCCACTAAAGCAGGTCATTGACAGAAGAGTTGAACCAGGTTTGAGTTGGAAAATCACCAAACAATGCTGGACACTGGCACTTCAGGACTAGAGCTTGCTTCCTCTAGTGCATCATAGGGAACTAAAATTTGCATTTTTTATTATTTTTTCAAATCTACCACAGATGACTAACAGATGTTCAGTGTTTACTGCAAACTGTGGAGATGGGATGCCAATTCCCTTAACAAAAAGTAGTATACCTGAATTGTATTAAGCATGCTTGAGTATAAGTATAGCAAGTACATGGACCACATACTTGTACTGTACTAGGGAAGTATACTACTTTAATACTTCTTTGGACTAAATTAGAATTTTTAAAAAAATAAATATGGTCAGTTTAAGTTTACAAAAATATATTTTCTCTATACTTATCAGTATAAGTCAAGTATACTTCACTATACTGTTCTTAAGTATATAAAATATAGTATATAAACAGTAGTGCTGGGCCGTTAATGGCGTTAACGGCGCGAGATTCTTATCGCGCGATAAAAAAAATATCGCCCTTAAGCCCCCCCACACCACCGGTTCATGCACGTTTTAAACCTGTCTCTGTCTCTCTGTGGGGGATGGGGGGGCGGCAGGGAATCTCGCGCGCGTTAACGGCGTTAAAAAAATGTATCTATGCCCACCTCTAATAAAAAGTACACTTCAAATATACTGCCTCAGTTTTAGTATAAATAAATCAGCTACTTGAATCAGCTACTTTTTGCTAAGGGTTTACAGCAATAAATGACTTCCGTTACAGCATTAGCTCTACAGCTCATGGGGCATTTGTGTTTACAGTTTGCTATAACCACATGTGTGTTTATGCCTGAAGGTTAAAGATGATCATACAGAGGAGAATACGAATGAGGACATGGCAGATCTGTCTTGTGAGATTGCTGGGCAGGAATGTACTGGTCCCATGGATCAGGTGACACAGGCTGATGGAGAAATGCATGCTGCAGAGAAGGGACATGATACTTCAGACTTCACACAGAAGTCCGAGGCCTCTCTGACAGACACAAACATGTCAGACCTGGAAAGCACAGAGAGCTGGCCTGAGGGTCACCTTTCACAAACGGTCAGCCACACTCTTCTGGTGCCCAGCAAGCAAGAGGATGGGGAGGAAATGAACGTGGACAAGAAAGGAACAGAATGTGACTCACACACAAAAGATGCTGGAGCTTTTACTGTGGAGACAACTGTAAAGGAAAATGTGCCTTTATCTGCAGAAAGGTTTTTTATAACCGCAGGAAATGAAGACAAACTCAAGATGGATGTGGTGAGGGCGACAGACAAAACTGAGGCTGTTGAGATAAAAGAGAGGTCATCGCTCTCTTTACAACAGGAAGGTGAAACAGATTTTAAAGATGAATTAGGAATGCTGGATAAGACAATAGATACAGACAAGGAACAAAATAAAAATCCCACCCCAACACTGGCGCTGGGTCTTCAGCTGCAAAATGTGGCTTCTGTTGGAGAAGTTAAAAAAAGGGATGAAAACGTTAGTAGTGCAGAGAGTGATGCAGCGAAAGTCGATCGTACTGAAGGACAGAAAGAGAACAGAGCAGAGGAACAGAGGAGTGACGTCACTGAGAAGAAATTAGATGATGGAGAAAGGATTACCTCAGAGCAAGCAACTTCAAGTACAATAGTACAACCAGAAATGTCTAAATGGACAAAACAGTCAGAAAATGATGGAATAGAGACTAATTCAAGGATAGTAGATAAACCAAAAATACAAACCAGCGTTCAGCCAGAAAAATACACGGTTGAGTCTAGGGACCAGTCTGTGGCTCCACCAATCATCATTCTCCCAGACACGAGGGAAACAGTCATCAAAAATGTAGCAAAGATGAGAGCTACACCACTGATCCCAGAAATCAAGGTCACAGCCTCAGAAAAAGTCAAACGCGAGGAAAACGTAAGCGTTCCTAGAATAGATGTTCTGGTATCAGAACCCGAGAGAGTTATACAGCCATTAGCACAGGAGGTTGCACACATATTTAGAGACAATGAACCTAAATCAGTGGAAACAACAGATTCTGCACAAAGAGCACCAGGCGGAATTACGAGAGACGACAGAACCGTGATTACTGCTCAACCTATAGGTGCTCCTTCAGACCAGGAAGTTAAACCACAAAGCCTAGAGGCTAGAGTCAGTCACAGAGAAGATCCAGGCAGAAACTCTGGTGGGTGGAGCAGAGGAAATGACAACAGTAGCATCCCCGTCATCAGTATAGCATGTGCAGAAGATGTTACACCTTTTCAAGAAGGGCAAGTCAATGAAACGTCAGACATTCATGATACAGTTTTCCAAGGCAATCTAGCCCCTAAAATCCAAACCCAAACATTTCCATCTAATTCTACTACACCCAAAGGAGGTGTTACAGATAACAATGTAAAAAATGAAACGGCATCAGATTCTTTGGCTTCCATTCTCAGAAAGGTTGAGAGTGAACTGGACCATGCTGGAACTGAAAGGTCTACATTGCTCAAAGAGCAAACTGTATTTGACAAAAGGAACTTAGAGACTCCAGTGAGCTCCGATCCATTACCCTCAGCAGTAAAAACACCTGATACTGAAACGGATGCAGACAGGCTTCAAAGGGATAAGCCTGCAATGGAGAAGCTTGGCCTAACAACCCCTGTTGGACCCATGCTCCCCCCACTGAGTCCGGCGAGTCTACGAAGGCTTATGGCAAAGAATAACACTAATTTAGATGCCCAGGGCTCGGTCCCTGCTGTTTCAGCAGACGGAAGCGAAAAGAAAGGTGAAGAGAGCGGACGCAGCACGCCCACATCGACCCTGTCCTGCGAAAGCAGTCCCAAGATGAAACGGCGAGACAGCCTGACCCTCATCCCATCTGCCACCCCAGAGGAACTGGCATCTGGGGCTCGCCGAAAGATTTACCTCGCCAAAACTAAGTCTGAAGATGAAGGATCGGATGGTCAAAGTAAGAGAGACGGTTCGAAAATGTCCCCCAGCCAGGTACGCAGGGCAGCTTTTCTTCAGCTTCAAAGTGGGCAGCAAACGCCACCCATGGAAAGACGTTCTCCCTTGCTAGGCCGTCGGAAAGCTACACTGGAAGTACCCAAACCTAAGCAAGACACCTCAGAGGAGACTGAAAACTCAAACACTGACAACAAAACAGCAGAGAAAGAAAAGCTAGACCCATTCAAAGGTAACAAATTCGTACGTTCAAATACTGCCGGGAGAAAAAAGATGTAAAGATAGGGGTGTGATGTCTACCCTGGAGGCTGCATCAATTAAAAACAGCTTATTAGTATATCGTTTTACTAATTTAACCGTAATGCTGGTAAAATGTATCCAATCAGTGTAATTTATTAGCAATTAAAGTGTCTAAATTGGTTAAAAAGTTTTGTTGGCAAGTTGCATAGGCCTCAGAAGTACATGCTCAACTGTTCTAATCCAGTACTCTTATGTAACACTGGATAAACTGTGTAACTGTAATGAAACAATTATAACTGTAATTGTACATTTTCTTCAATGCGTTGCTCAGTTATTCAGTTGGTAAAAGGTAAAAGTTTGAATCTGATGCTGGCTAGGGAAGCTAGGAAACACTAGACCAAGTAGGCTTACCTTAATGGTATCTTTATCTTAACCTTAATGTCTTTACCTTAATGCCCACTTTTGGGATCCCCCCACCCCCACACTCCCTCTCTCCTTAGCTCCTCAGGTAATCCGGAAGATCAGGGGAGAACCCTTCTCAGATGCCTCAGGGCACTTGAAGTTGTGGTGTCAGTTCTTCAATGTGCTTAGTGACTCGACCATCAAGTGGTTCAGGGATGAAGAAGAGATTGTAGAGATGGAAAGAAGGTAAATCTGTTGGCTTCCTAGACTCATATCAAATATTGCTCCATTGACCTTTTGTACCACACACCCCACCCAGAGAAGTAATCTGTCATAAAATCACTATAATACCAGATTAGGGCTGTAAATCGATGAATTAAAATTAACTAGTTAATCGCAAGTCTGGAAAAAAATTAATCGCGATTAAAATGCATAACATCTTCAAACCTGAAAGAATCTCTGTCTTAAGACAAAAATGTAGCTTTAAATAACTTAAATTAAAGCAGCGGTCCCCAACCTTTATTTCGTCACGGACCAGTTTAATATCAGAAACAATTTTCACGGCCAGGCCTTTAAGGAGCGGCAGATAAATATACATATACGTATTTATACAAATCAATGATATGCATAAAAATGGGGATATTTAAAAAATATAATAATGGGGGTATCTTTAAAATATAATAATAAAGGTAAATCCAGTGTGTACTCGCAGCTTTATTAACAGCATTTTCATAACAGCGTGTGTTTATCTCCCATCGCTAGCTTGCCTGAGCAGATTCTTCTTCTGGCATGCTGGCCTATACCAGATACATGCATAATTTAAAAACATAGCATTAGTATGACTTTCATCATCAATACTACCTCAACATTAAGTAAATTACCTATTATTGCCTCTGGTTACATTTGCATTTATGTTGATAAAGCAGGGTTGATATGGCCTGTCCCTCACTAAAAAAATTATTTTTCAGCTGGTCTTCTCAATAGAAAATTTTTGGAAAAATTACATTTTCACATTTGTATATTGTTAAGCAATGTTTTTAGCATGAACACACGCCATCTGTATAAAATTTAAATCATTTTATCAACGTCCCCTGATTCCAAGTCCACCCTGTTACTGACACAAAAAAAACCCTGTAAAATAATGGCACATTCCAGCAGTTACATCATTTACAGGAAGTTACATCATTTACAGGAAGAGGGTTTCCAACATTTAAAACAAAAATAATTGTAAGTGTAGAATTTTGTTGTTTTATGAGATTGTTGAGGGTGGGGACATCATGTCGCGTCATTCCTGTTACCGATTTTTAACACATTAATTAAAATAATAATTTTTGTATCTTCATAATTACCATTTCTATAAGTAATATTTCAAATAGTGTGACATCTGCTCTTGTGACCTTGAACATTAGCTAACTAGAGGCAAATAAGCTAGAAATGGTCAAACCTGTTACTGTCACTCCTATTACTGTCAGTCCTGTTACTTTTCTATGATGACATAAAATATCAAATAAAATAAATAGCCTGCGATGGCACCAAAAACTTTAGGAGCTATTCTTTTCAGAGATATTTCCATGTGCCCACTAATACCTGTGGTAAATAAAAACAGCTAAAAACGGTACACTGCCTCAGACTTTTTACAGCTACATACTCAGGAAATCCACAGCTGCGGCACAAGGAGATGAAGCTGCTGTAAACTGACACCCATCCATATTAACATCAGAGAGTATTAAAGTCTATATATATATATATGTCACTAGATGCTGTGTCAGCAGAGTGACACCTCCGTCTTCCACACACTCTCAAGAGGTGCCAAGATGCACATGTCTGCTTTACAGTGCCCTCATGTGGGCAAATAATTGGCACAGAGACTCAGGTAAACTGAGGAACTGTAGCAGTCGTTAGGTATCATGAAAGTATTTCTTTCTCAGTGCAGGGGATGAGAGTCAAGTGGCACTGGCTGTGGTCCAGGCGTGCTGCAGAGACTGTGGAGTGTACGGCTGCACAATCAAGAACGAATATGGCACAGACACAACTGACTACCTACTCAGCGAAGACAGTAAACCATCATTAACTTACTGATTCCTCAGCAAACGGAAGAACTACCTGGTAAATATTTATATTTAACCTTCGCTCTCTCGCTCTCTTTTTGGCAGTACTGGCAGAATTCTTCTTACGCGACGATTTGCAAGGTAGGAGTCGATTTCAAGCAGGTGACAGACAGTTCATGTTTTAGCAGTGTAGCTTCTCCGCAGCTCCTCTGAGGTTCCTGTGCTCTGTGGTCTGCATAGTGGGTGAGGAGATCGAGATGACGCCCCTGCTGTTCACCAAAGGCCTGGTAGACCCGGGATACTGGGGAGAGAAGTTCTTTGGCCGCATCATGACAGAGGAGGTGCAGATCGGGGAGGGCTGTGCCCACAAGACCAGCAGAGCAAAGGTCATCTATGGTCTGGACCCTATCTTTGAGTCAGGAAGCATCTGTATCGCCAAAGTGAGAAACCCTATTGCATACGGGACCAAAGAGGAGAGCAGTCTGGCTGAGAGGAATCTAGAGGTCACCAAACAGGTGGGAATTTTAAATAGCCAAAAATCAACACAGAATGACAATTGTAGTAAGGTTTATTAATTAAAACATTAAAACGTATTTCTTGTCCACATCTGTGTACGTAGGAATGTAAAATCCAGAACACAGTTCGGGAATACTGCAAAATCTTTACAGCTGAGACAAGGGTAATCGATAACTTTGGTTTTTCACTTGAGTAAGTAACCTATATATATGCTTTTTAAACAAGAAGTAGTTTGTTGGATGTCTGTGACAATGCAAAGTCTATCTGCTGTTAATTTGTGAATACACTGCAGCTGTAGCATTGTTGCAATGCCTTTTTTCACTGGTACTATACATGTTTATGTGTCCCATATTTTTTCAAAAATCTAGCAGAATTCAGTCACCTTCAGAGTTGTTTGATACGAAACTGTACATTGTAGGATATTTACCAAAATCAGATTTATTTACAGTAGTCCTGATGGAAATCTGGAGTCATGACATTTTATTATTTATAGTATTATTTTATTTACTACCCAAAATGACTAAAATTAGTTTTTATATGTGATGTCTGTAATGGTATAAAACTATATTGTCGTCTTCCAATTGAATAAGCATTTCTCAGTACAGAGTATGTTGAGTATGGACTCCTGTTCATCAGCAAGTTCTGCATTTTGAACAACAGCTCAGTTCAGCTCGAAAGTTTCAAGGCCCAAGACCCTACATTTTCATCTAATTGATAATAATATAGCATACAGTAAACCCACAGCTTAATCGCGGTTCAGTAGTCGCAACTTCAGTCTCTCGCTGCGGAGAAACGAACTCATAATTGTTTGAGGAAACACCTACACGGAAACTGCAGATACCTACACGGAAACTGCAGATACCTACACGGAAACTGCAGCATTTTTTTGCTTTTGTGACGGCCGGGCCTTGTCTGCCTTATCCTCCTGCTGGTTGTTTATGTTTGGGTGTGGGGGTTAGCAAGGCAATCTGACGCACCTGAACGGAGCGACCAAACATAAACAACCAGCACGAGGACAAGGGGGCAATGGCGGACGAGGCCCGGACATCACAGTCAGCTGTACTCAGAGGTGGGACGTTTGAAAGTAGCCAATCCGAGAATGTTATTCCTTCTTGTTGCTCATTGGCTGCTGCTCTGTGAGGCATCTGTGGCAGCTGCAGTCCAGAAATTCCCCCGTGGAGCTATCTGGAGTGTTCTTGTGTTTTTCTTCTATTTGCCCTGCTTATACCAAAGAAAATTACGGCGTATACCACAGTAAACGGGCGTGCATGAATTTAAAAAGTCTAAATAGGGGCATTTTACATTCTAGCACTGCAAGACACAGCAGTTCAGTATCGATACGGTAAACTTTTACATTTTCTTTAGAGGTAAATCTGAGTTTAAACTGTTTAAAGGTGTTTTGGGAGCATAATTGGGGTCATATTTAGGGTTTACCCCCCCCCAAAAAAACAGGCTTGATTTTTACCACATCACATATTCACGTTTTTTCACTCTATGCGGGTGCTCTTGGAACGTAACCCCTGTGATACATGTGAGTTTACTGTATACCATAATAAACAAAATTGTGTGTGTTCACTTTCATTTAGTGAAGTGATCATTCGGTCATACGTGAACACACAAAAAGTTGACTATAACCTCAGAAAACATGTATATCTCTGGCGCTGGTTGCTCAAAATGTACTGTAATTACCAGTGCTTTATTTACATTTACGGCTTTTATCCAAAGCGACTTCCATTCTCTAACTACAGGGGGCAGTCTCTCCCTGGAGCAACTTGGGGAGATATTGCTCAAGGACCCAGTGGTGGTGTGCTGGAGGTAGGATTCGAACCTGTGACCTCTTGGTCTGGAGGCAAGTATCCTACCCACTGAGCTACCTCCACCCTTTATGGTAAATGCATTCTGGGAAACTTGAGTATCCAAGTTTGCACATGTCATCTCCTGACGCGCCTGTGATAAAACCCACAAATCTGACACTTTCCAGGTATTTGATCTATACTTGGCTGAAAGCAAACGTTGAATGTTAAGTTTCGCATCAAACAACTCTAAACGACTTTTGTTTTACTTGAAGCAAAATCAATTTTCATTACATTTGCATTGTCTTCTATAGTGTAAAACATGAGGCTACAGTACTTCTGTTTGTAATTCTTGTATTCTACTGGCATCTGAGCTCAAACCGCTTATTCTGTGCTCTTTGCACCTTTATATAAACAGAGTGATTCCTCTGTATTTGATGTACCGGCCGGCCAACAGCATCCCATACGCCACAGTCGAGGCTGATCTGAATGGGGACTACTTGAAATATTGCCTGACGGACAGCACTGGTAGACTAATCAGTCAAATGAGTTCTGAGGTGGAACAAAAATGCTGCGCTTTCCAACACTGGATACACCAATGGACAAACGGCAATCTGCTAGTCACTCGGCTGGAAGGTGAGGTGGTCATACACGAGGGGCTGCCCAGCCCTAATGAAATAGGTCTTCTACACTGAGTTCCTGAGATCCAGAGCTATTCATAAAGACATCCAGGTCTTGTATATCCCTGCTGTCCAACTGGAACTCTTCACTGAGCAAGCTGTACCTGTTCTGAGTTTTATATAAGCTTTATAGTGAAAGATGATGCAGATAACGTGTTTGTTGGATTCATTTTATGTGAATTCAGCATTCTGGTTGGAATGTACACTACCGGTCAAAAGTTTGAGAACACCCATGTTTTCTGTGTTTGTATTGAAACTCAAGCGGTTCGGTGTCTCAATGTTCATTCGGCAGAAAGTTCTTCCCAACTCTGCAGCAGGAGTTCCCATAAGTGTGCAGCTCTTAT
>JBBPDH010000017.1:15947159-15959807 GCA_037974565.1 Clupeocharax schoutedeni | reverse complement strand
TGAGTGCGGCCTTCTGGTGTGTCTGTGTGGCCCCTCTGTGGTTGAGTGCGGCCTTCTGGTGTGTGTTGGTGTGTGGCCCGTACAGGGATGGGTGTGCAGCCTGTCTGTGTGTGTGAAGCCCCCCTGGGGTGTGTGTGTGCTTCTAACCTATTCTCCTTCTGTTTCTGCTTTTTGTTTTGAGCCCTCGTGCTCTGTTTTGTTTTGGCTTTTGTAATAAAGCTTCAGTTCCATGGAATCCTGGTTCTCTGAGTGTCCCTTCCAGGTTAGCTCCTGGCCCTGGGGGATTAGCCCTCGGCGCCGTGACACATATATTGGCCCTGTGACACATCTCTGGTTTTTTTAGTGTTTTGCTAAGCATTCTCGTGTTTTTCGTTTTGGTCTTCTTAAAGACCTGTATTCTTTTTTCTGTGAATTAAAAATAAATTATTACTGTATTTACCTGCTTATACCAAAGATAACAACAGTGCATACCAACAAAAAAATTAAAAATGCGTGTGCATGAAATAGGGGTGACATCTTGAACATCTGGATAGCTGCTGTGTAGATTTAAACACAAGTGCACCAATTAGTCCAGTGCTGTTGTGGATTTGTATTGTGGATCTCTCCATGTACTGACGTGTACTCAAATCTGTGGAGCAAATTGTATGTTTCAAAACAATACTACAATTACATTCTACATCAAAATAATTTATTTCAAAACAGTCAGAGATTTGATTATATGTGTCCTTAATTTGAACAAGTCTTATATAGAGCTAACCCAAGATTCCTATGCACCATCTCACCATAGCTTGCATCATTGAAAACTGCATGAGTGAGATGCTGAGCTGTATGGATTTGGACAAGGAGGACATTGAGAACGCAAGTGAGATCTTTCTGCCTGTTCTATAAATGTTTTTGTGTGTGTTTCTTTGTGTCTGAGCCCACTGTTGTGCCCCCTGTTTATACATGACTGCATAGTTTGATGCAGTTCCAACACTGTCATGAAGTTTGCTGATGACACCATCATTGTGGACCCGATCCCCTACAGTGTTAACATGGCCTACTGATAGGAGAGGAAGCTCCTGAGCGCCATCGATTTTAGGACATAAGATGCAGTTCATGCCCTCATCTATATCAGGGATGATGCTGTAGAGAGGGTCAGCAGCTTCAAATTCTTTGGCGTCATCATCAGTATTAACCTCAATTAGACAGAAGATGGGAGCTACAGTTAAAAAGTCCCGCCAATGCCTTCACTTCCTCAAGTGTCTGAGAAAGCCTGGGTGCCCACTATAGTTTCTACAGGTGTGCTGAGTAGTCCATCCCCATAAGGTGTGTTACATCCTGGAATGGCAGCTGCTCTGCTCAGGTCAAGAAGGCTCTGCAATAGATAATAAATACTGCTCTGAAGATCATCGGATCATGCTTCCGGCTATCCAGGACATTTACACCAGAAATAAAAGTGTAACAGTAAGGCCTTAATTGTTACATTCGGTGGCCGTTATAGGCTACTGTTTGCTGGGTTTTTTTCCTGTTTTCTTTTCTGTGCGTTTGAAGGACTCTTAAGTTGATATGTGTTCTGGGTGTATGCTTGTGTCACATGTCTTGTCCTCACCTGTTTCCTGTTTGTGCTCCCCAGCAGCCTTGTGTTTCTCCCAGTCATGTCAGTGTATATAAGCCTGTGTTTGTCTGTGCTACCTCATGTGTCCATCCCCTCATGTACGAGCGTTTCTCTGTTCCTGTTGCCCGTTCCTGTTTCACGTTTGGTAATCTGAAGGCCCATGAGCCTGTTTATTTTTTCACTTTGTTTTCTTTAATAAAACTCAGCACGTTCTGCATGGATCCAAGTCTGCCTGTCTGATCTGTGCTCCGCCTTGCGGCCGGCACTCTGACATTAATGATCACCCTGCACTGAATCTCTTCTCCTTTCAGCCCTCCAATTCACAGCTCAGTCATTTTAATGTTTTAGTACTAAATCTGTATATAAAGTTTTAGCCACTGTAATGCTTTATACTGCTACCATGCTTCTGTCAGTCTTATATATCGCTCAGCACTTTATGTTGATTGTTGTATTATATGTTGCCATTTGTTTTTGAATCATAAAGCTAATTGTGCCCATACTTTGGGCATATAACAACAAAACTTTGAATCCTGAATCTTAAAGCAATGCTGAACTGAAAATAATTGTTTTTTTCCCCCTAGAGTGGGCTAAGAATCTATTGAGAGCAATTGATGACATTCAGAATCAGTCTGGTTGGTACCGCTGTTATTACCAATATGTATATTTTAATTATCTTTGTTTTTTGATGATCATTGTTATGAGAAAAGATTAAACAGTAACCGCATTCTCTTTACAACAGGGGAAATCTATGAGATAATAATAACATCAAGTTACCATTGTATTAAATACACTGGTTATTGGAGCAGGAGGCAGTTATTGGGTAAAATCATAAGACATCACACTGGAGTATGGGGCTCACATCAAACACACCAGTCACTAAACATTTGATATGTTTTCTTGCAGCGTGTTTTTTTGATGACCTGCTGGCAAAAGCAGAACCGCACATCAAGAACTTCTCATTGCTTCTTGAAATAACAGAACCAGGTTCCCAGTTTCTGTATTTGGAATTTTCTGTGAAAAATACTCTTATACTAATAACTTACACAGTGTATGTTTAAATTCTAGAGAAAAAACATTTTTATTCAGATGTTTTATGCAGTACACTATCTGGACAAGAGTATTGGATGCCTGATCATTACACCAACAGGAACTTTAATAACATTGAATTAAAATATATAAACTTTAGTATGAAGTCAGAACTGACTTCCAGGAGTTAGTTTTAATTTTTTCCAAGAGTTAGTTTTAAAAAATGTTTCATTTTAAAACAATAGGTTATGAAAAAGTACTAATATGCCCCTTCCCCTAAGAAAATGAATGTAGTGTATTCTTCAATACTGTTCAAGGTACCACATTATTTATGGACCTTATAACTATTTCTGGTTAACATGAACTTATTAACACTGTCCATTTACATATGGGCGAGAGGTAACTATTTCTGTCTCCAACAAGCTGAAGATGCAGTATCAAGTGAAAATGCAGGCAGCTAAAATTTCTACAGACAATACCCACATTAAATGACCAGATATGGTCTGTATCCACAGCTATTCTGTGCATTATTTCTATGTATGGCCTTGTATTTGTAATATTAAGATGGTAGAAATATGAACAACAACACTTTAGGTATCTTTAACAAATGTCTGCACTTTTCAAATGTTTTCTGTTCAAGGATTGTTGATGTGCTGGATTAAGAAAGCCTGCAGATCAATCACCATCTGCTATGACGACATGGATGATCATTTGCACAGTATGATCAGTGAGGGTTTACTGTACATTATTACTTAATCTCACTCAAATAATTTCCCCATGATTCAGAACACAACCTGGCAGGTTGTCTGTCATTAGGCTAAACCTTTTCCTCTGCTGTTTATTAACAGAAGACAATGTGTCACGGGAGCTGTTCTATGACAAGAACGGTATCAATGTCTTCTAAAATTCACCATTGACTTTTACTGATTTTCATTTTAAAAATAACATTTTGCTGATGTTCTTTCACCTTCAGAATACATGAGATGTTTTATGAGGGCATTTGAGGACAAGAAATGCTTCCAGACGTTCTCACGGATGTTTGGTAAATTAAAGCTCAGTTATTTCTTTTTGTTAGGAAATAAAAAACAGTTATGCTCAATTCTGACTGTTGTACTTTTTTTCTTAAAAGGTTCTACTCCAGCTTTGCTAGCCCAGTCAAAAGGTGGGTATGTTTTGAATTTTCCTGAAATTTCCTGAAATTTTACGTAGTGAAACTCTCATGCAACTTTACTTGCTCAAAACCTAAATGAAACTGAATTGCACTTGGGTTGTATAACTCGCTTGAAACTCAGCAATGTATTTTGACAGATATCAGGTGTTGTGACTGCATACACTCTACAGATATTATTAGAAGTACATTACTTTAGTGTAAATATCATAATGCTGTGAAACAGATACTACTTAAGAGACAGGTTGCCTCTCTTCACGCTGTTCATCATATTTAGGAAATATGGAAGTGATGTGATTCGTTTGATGGAGAAAACAGAGTAGCAGGAAAAGCTTGTCTCCTCCACAATTACCTACAGAACTATAAGGAAACAAGTTCATGACTAAGACAAACATTTCCCACTAGTGGGAAACTTCAGCTACCCGTCTGCTCGAATGTAGTCAGTGTAAATGGTTGTTGGCAGGTTGCCAGTATACTGTTGTGTGGTTTCTGCGTGAAAATTGTCCCCGATTTTTTCCTTTTGGAATGAATGGCAGGCAAACATTTTAACAAAATGTGACCGATTTGAAATGCTTTCACTGTTATATTCACTGTTAAATGCTATGTCTGAGCTGAGACCAAACTTAGCTTGCTAACCCATGCTAGTCTAGCACACATGGTCAAGATTATTTTGTGCTAATTATTCAGAGTAGTCCATGTTCACAAGTCACACAGCAGCTTTATTCTTCACAGCTGAATTGAGAATGCACTTTATAATATGAGCTGGTTTGATACTGGACCACCGCCTGAGTCAAGCTCAAAATGAACATCCTAGCTTATAAACCCTTTTAAAATCCTGGAGTTCTGCTTCTGTGTTTTATTTATTCATTATTCAAATGAGTCCATGTTCATCTCTCTTAGGCGTCTTCGTCTGCTTCATTAATGAGCTGATTTTAGCATCAGCAGAATGCTAACACGTGGAGAAGGAAAACAAAGCCACGTCTTACAGAGAGCCACTGATTGCCTCAGGACAAGTCAAACACGATTATCTTTTAAGTTAAAGGGTCAGTTTGATTAAAAATACATTACGCAATTTTTGTCTCAAGCTGTTTTCTATAGCATGTTTGTCTAATCATCACATACTGCCTGAAAAGTGATCTAATCTCATATCGACTTCCTTATGTGTTTTCTGACCATTCATGATGTACTGTTATCTATGAAAATGGACAAAATATCACAGGGATAACAAAAGTAGTAGCAGCCTTTTTAAAGCTTGAATGTTGGCTATATTTTTGTCTTTGAAAGCATTAAGCACTGTGATAGCTGCATTTATAGTGCAATTCTCTATTAATATAGTTTCCTTGTAGACACACATATACTTTTGAATACAAAATCAATATTAACCATGATTATCCTGTAAAATATATTTGACTTTGAATCATGCTTTCCAGTTAAAGACATCACAATGAACACAGTTATAATGGTAATACAGTGCATTTCATGGAAAGCAAAAAAAAATAAAATAAACCTTTCTCTTAAACCGTTCCGCAAACAATTCTCTGGTTGACATGTCTGTTCACAAATAAATCCATATGCATTTTTCTTATTAAAGGCCAACCAGTGATCTCTTTTTCCAGTCTTTATCTTGTTCTGCCACTGTTAGCCAATACTGTACCAAACAATCGCTATGTGCAGTAGCTCTAGGATAATTTATATTACTAATATAGGTTTTCTTTATTGTCTTAATAGGACATATACAACACACTCAAAACACAGAGACGGAAAGAGAACATAAGACCATGAGGACACATAAACAAAGACAGCAACACCAGCAAACCAACCAACAAACAAATAATACAAACATACCAGTAGACACACACACATCATACACACAAACATCATGAATATATGAAGCTAATTGATAAAGCATTGTAACTGGAGTAACTGTCTTGGTAACTGCAGTAATTTCAGCAGAAGTAACCACAATAAAAATTGGAACAGTAAGATCAATTAAAAGATGAAATGAATTATGAATTATTATTTTTTCTATAACTATATATTTTTTTACACATACATGAAGTCCATAGTCTTTAAAATCAGTCAAAGCAGAGTCCATCAGTCTGTGGGCTCCTGCCCAGTGCAACATCAAAGCAAACTTGCTGGAAAGAGGGTTGGTCCAGCAAGGATCACTGTTCACTTATCAAAGCGCAAAAGGAAAGTTTCTGAAGCTGTAAGTTTGGTCCGAAGCATTATTTGTTCAAAGGGAAAGGGACAAGGGTTTTATGCATTATGAATGTAAGAGTTAAACAGTTTAATATTTTTCTCTCTACTTATTTCCACTAGTCATTCTTTCCTAGATAATCTCTTACCTCTAAAGGCAGGTCAAAGTTGTGCATTGGGATGGGGGCAGTTAAATGTCAGTAACTTTAAAACTTCTATAAAAATCACACTTCCTCTCCTTAGTTAAATTCAACACTGGCCAGACCTGCAGGCCTGGTCAGTGATCATCTATGGAAGTCTATAGGCAGGTTTCGAAGCTATGCAGTGGGCTTGGGGGGGCCGGAGGCGGTCCAGGGCGAGTCAGGTACACTCGGCTTTCTGCTGCGTTGTTGTTGCAGTTGAGTGTGACTGGAAGGCTCTGCTGTCGGGTCGGGTAACGTGATCGTGGCGGCCGCTGAGGAGGCAGAGAGGATGGAGGAAGAGGGCCGTGACGAAGAGCAACGCAGACATGGTTGTGGTTGGAACGCTCCGACTCGTCGTCCACATCTGTCTCGTCGATCAGAGGGATGCTGTGGCCGGAGTCGGTAATGATGAACTCAGGATGGGCCTGGAAGTCGTGGATGGAGCTGCGGGATTCCGGCTTTTCCATACCATCATACAGCGAGCTACGGAAGGCTTTCACCACCCGGATCTACGGGTCAACCGGGCAAACGGGAGGAAACCACGGAGGGCAAAGAACGAGGGGTCAAAGGGACAGAAAAGTGGAGACAAGTTTAGACCTCCTGCCATCAACACTAATGGCCTAAACTGCCTGAGAAAATTTCACAGCTGTGACCTCGAGTTCTTCTCAACCTGCTTTAACTTGTGCGTTCACTTTCATATATTGCAAAACATTAATTAGGGTCCTCAGAAAACAACAATGTAAAGGTCTATCTCTTAATAATTTAGCAAATCCTGACACATCAAAGACTCCATGATCTATCATGGAAACTATCCAGCTTCCATGAGCAAAATGAGAGTGATTTTAGATGGTCCTAAATGGAACTTTTGACAAAAGCGTGCTACATGTGGTCTGTCAAAGCAGCCTTAGCCCCCCCGGCATCTTGCAGAATAGCCGCAGCCACACACACGCGGCTTGTTGGCCTGAGATTTCTGTCCTGCTGGCTTTGGCTGACTGTGTGTAAGGCACTTCGCAGTGTGACGCGCAAAAAGAAATACACATCAGAGGAGTGACAATCACCCAAGAAAACAAAAAACAAACAAAAAGCAACATTAAAGGGAAAACAGACAGCCTGATGAGGAAATCAAACAATTACTTATTCTATCGCCGGTGAAATAAACGACATATAGTCAGGGAAGATGACATGCATCAGAATGACAGTGCACACAAAATTAGAACAGTGACATGACAGGCCCACACTGTTACATGAAACAAATAAACACACACACACACACACACACACACACACACACACACACACACATTCAGATCCTCTGTTAAAGTGTACTCAGTACACACCATGACCAAATCCACCACCACACACACACACAAAAATACACAAAACATTCTGTGCTCAGCAGAGAATGAAATATACATGAAACACAGAAATGTACAACACACCACAAGTCCACAGAAAACAACAAAATAATAAATACATGCATATAATTCACATACTGTTGGAAGAACCCTGTCATACAGGAAGGACTGAACATTCTTTAAAGAACAGATTACATTGGTTAATGTTTGTATACTTTATTGATTTAACATTCTTTTCTAATGGTTCATTCATAATAGGTGTTCTAGAGGAATAAGAAATTTGCTTAAGCAACATTCACCCTCGCAAGGAAAGTCAAACTTCAGTGCAATTGGAAAACTGACACTGTTATTAAAGGATTTTTACAGGGATGTTGGTTGCCATGTTTAAAAAAACCAAACAAACAAAAAAAACGTACCCCCTCCACCCTCCTTAAGAGCATAAAAACGTCTAAATGAATTCATGTGGGTTCTTTACCCATGAACCCAAGCGCAAACCTCCTCGATGGGTGCATGGCCCCCCTTCATGCATGACATGCAAGCACACATTCAAGAAGAGAAATCTTTAAAAACAAACAAAAATCCGTTTATCAAAGTCCATTTCCATCTTTGTTTTGATCTTGTCATGTATGTGTATGTGAGAGAATTTTGCTGCTTTGAATTCTCTTACATGAAAAGAAGAGTGTGAGTGAAAAGGATAGCATGCACACGGGCAGTGCAACATATTCCCGCTGCCTGCATCCGCATGCAGAGTTCACACACACACACACACACACACACACGCACGCACGCACACCCGCAGCATTACGAGCACTAAGCAGTCTGAGTGACGCAAAAGACAACAAGACAAGAGAGGAGGTTTACATCAACACAAACGCACAACAAAAGTTCGAGCGGGTGATTTGTTTTTCCAAAAAGCCGCTTTCAATCACTGCTAATTATGTGAAGTCCATACAATATAGGATCCGCAATCTTCCTAAGTTGTTTTGTTGTGTTTTTTTCAATCACGTTGTAAACGCTTCGAGTATAAGGCCCACAACTCTTGATAATAAAAAGCGTGATGTGGGAAGCAAAACAACCTGGAAAAGTCTCTTGGCCGGTGCGGTGCCTCTAGAGTCTAGTGTGAGGAGCTGAATGGAAAAACAGAACAGGAATTGTGTTTGAATGGCTCTGCCCAAACACAAAATGTTCAAACCAATCGTGGTACACAGGAGTGAGAGAGCAGGGCTTAAACTGAATATGATGATGTAAAGGGGTCCGCGCACAGACCTAAATTAAACCAACCCAGGTGTTAAGATGTTGTAGTTATCGCCAGCAATAACAAAAACACCCATTATTTAACTGATAAATAAGAAAACTCAAATTGTTAAAAAGTGGCAACTATATAGTATTGTAACATCTAAACCTGTAGCAAATATATGCTAAAGTCAGCAGCATTAGCAAGCATTATTTTGATTTATAATTTTAATACAAAAAATACTGGATAGTTCTTGTTTTAAAAGTGGAATATCTTCAAAACTTTTTCTTTGGCTGGTACACAATATGCACTGTCATAATAAAAAAAATTCTGTAAGATTTTTGAAGATGGAACAGAAATAATTTACAAATCGTAATCCTTCTTTGTAAGGATTGAGGTAACTGACCTATTTATGAAAATTATCTGTAGTTACAAGGTGACAACTTTGGTTGTATAATTGAATTGAATAGGATACAGCTGAATTGAATTTTCCACTAGTAGACAACAGTAAGCAGGAAGGAAGTTTCTAGGCAAATCTTTGACACCTTAGGAATTTAACAGTATATCAATAACAAGTGTATTTTTGGCAGTCAAATCACCAAATTTAGATAAATATAAATTTTTACAACAAAAAAAATCCTATACATTCCTAGAAAAGGAAACTTTCCCTTATGGAGAATGTAACCATAAACTCACCATTATCAATACGTAACAGTTACGTTTTCTATTTTTAGTACAGTGCACATTGAGACCAAGCAGACCTTTACAGATCTACATTTAGGGATATATTTGAGTGCTAGGGAATTTAACGTTAAATTAAAAAAGAAACATACTTCTGTACAACCAACCAGAAGCAACAAACTGAGACAAATGAGACGAAACCATGGAAATGGGCAAACAAATACAAAACCAAAAGATTTGTTCAGAGGAAGGGAGAGGTGGAGACGGGACAGAACAAGACAAAAGCGACAACCCTGAAGTTAGCGAGAAAAAGTGAAGGAAGAGAAAAGAAACTTGCACTTTCAGCTTATAGACAGAAGAACTGGAGGAACTGAAACGGGGTAAAGAAAGGGGCTACAGCTGCAGCAACATCGACTAGATTAAGGCACAGGTCAGCCTGCTGCCCCCTAGCGGAGACAGATTCTTCCAAAAATAAACAAATCCAAAATCAATCTTACGGAGCATTTTCTCACTGTAAGTTGTCTGACATGCACTACATGGTCTTAATTCATTAGAAATGAATCGAAAGAGCAAACAAGGAGGAAAAGATTGTTATGATTAGAAAATCAACAGGAAGAAATAAGAAAAAGAAAGTCAAATGAGGTAAAGAAGTTTTCATATCACTTTACAACTCAGAGCCTGCAAAAGGAGAGAGAAAGAGAGAAGCTCATAACCCTTAGAAGTCGCAGGTATTGCCGGCAATAAAAACACTCTGTTACTCAAACTCGAGGAAAGACATTGTGCAGATTCTAAACGTTCAAACTACTGCCCATTTATACATTCATGTGTGTGAGCAGCAAAGGATATTCTTCATTCTACTGTGAATCTGATTATGAAAAGATGTTACATTCTGATCGAAAACATTCAATCCAGCATGTAAATGTGATGCATCATGTAATTAACTGTATAATAACTGAATAATAATTTTAATTCGACACATCAAAAAATTTCTGTTTTGCGAATTGAACAAATACCAGACTGGCAAGAACACTGCACTTCTAAGGTTTGAGCGATTCCAAAACAAAACGAAAAGTTAGAGCCAACAAGCATGCGACAGCAGAAAATGATGCATGTGCTCCTAAATAGGACAAAGAAAAGATCAGCAACGTATTCGTGTTCAAAACCATCATGGGCTTATACTCGTCAGTTTACAACCAGCGCTTAGTTCACGACACTCGTTTGCGCCTGTCAGCGTTTTAGAAAGTCGGTGGCAAGTGAAAAACTAACCAGCAGCAAAATCGGTGGATGGGTAAGAGATGTGTATCTCTTCATGACTGAAAGACATCTGTGGCTCTTTCCATGATCATTTTATAATTACTGAATGGGTGAATGGGTGTGGAAGGGTGCTGAGAAAAAGAGAGAGAAAGAGAGAGAGATGCTTGGATAGAAATAAAGGCAGCTGAAAAAAAAGGAGCAAAGCTCAGAAATCCAGCCTGAGGGTGATGAGGTAGTGAAGGAGGGACACAAGTGAAAACACAGCCAGTGGAAAAGCGTGAGCACACAACAGAAATGGACAGAAAGAAAGAAAGAAAGAGAGTTGAGAGCGGGCCCCTTTGTCTGTACTGTTTTTATATGCCCTTTCATACTTGTGCCCTTTCAGCACTAGCTACTCCTGTTACCTAATAGGAGTACCTATTAATACTCCTATTATATGTCATAAGATAATTTCTTAAAATTGCATTATTTGGCTTCAACTGGTTGTTATAAAGTAGTTTTCCAAAATATTCTACACACTTCAGCATTTTCTTGCTCTGGCTCCTTCGTCTGGCTTTGTTTTTCAGGATTATAACAAATCCTGGGCAGGTTCTGCTCATGAAGTCTTGATTTATGATGATTTATGAAGTTCTGATGTTTTATGATCCTCTGGTAATACTTCACAGGGATGCAGTGGCCCTTAAAAGGAAATTCCCTGCAAGGGGGCTACTTGGCAAGGAACAGTTAAAAATAATACTGGATCAGAGGACTACTCTCTCTCTCTCTCTCTCTTCTGCTCTCTCTGTCACTCTCTCTCACACATTCAGCAGCCAAATCACAATCTGAAGGCAGGTAATAATGTTTTGTGTGTGTCTGTGTGTCTGTGTGTGTGTGTGTGTAGGCTAGACATCTTCGTTGCATGAATGTAGAGGCTCTGTGCCGTTTAGGGTATTTTGGAACTCACTCCCGGGGGCACCAGTTGCATTGGCAGGAGATAGAACTAGGTGTGTGGGACTAGAAATATTGGTTACGTCATGGAGCTGGCTCAGCACGGACGAGCGGCGCCTCACTGCACCCTGAAACGAACCACTTCTCTTGAAGGTGCTCACTACCTCCATCTGCAGGAGAGAGAGAGAGGCACATCACACACACACAGGCACACATGCTTGAATGAGCAAAGTGGAGACGGATGGGACAGAATAATAAAAAAACAAAAACACATGAGAAGATTTTTCAGGC
Source organism: Clupeocharax schoutedeni (assembly GCA_037974565.1). Classification (NCBI taxonomy): domain Eukaryota; kingdom Metazoa; phylum Chordata; class Actinopteri; order Characiformes; family Alestidae; genus Clupeocharax; species Clupeocharax schoutedeni. Next base: position 15,947,893 of record JBBPDH010000017.1, on the reverse strand, counting down.
ACATCTTTGTGAGGGAATGTGTGTGTGAGCATGGATTCATTTCCAAGCCTTTAAAAGGCCCATATTGTACAGTTTTCTTGATTTGTTTTTTTCCTTTTTGTAATTTTTGAGCCTAAAGCAGTTGTAACTCCTCGCCTGTTGAAACGACAGTTTGATTACTCTTTTAAATCTGCAAAAAAAGATGTAATTTTGAGTTAAACTGTCGAGTGAATGGGTGGGGGTTAAACTGCTGTAAGTTTAGTACATGGGTATAAACCTCTATAGGGCAAGCTGCAGAGTTATGTTCAAAATGCTGTAGAAGAATTGGGCAGTCATATATAACTACACTATATGGACAAAAGTATTGGGACAGACATTTCCTTTAACAGGCTGTTATAGCAGATTAAATTCCATATATAAACTGTAAGGACTAGGGAGTGGAAGGACATTTTTTAATTGTTTACATACAACATAAAACTTATTTTTAAAAACAAACAAGAAATGTTGGTTTTCCAAAATATGGGTCTTTTAAAGTTAGATTATTTAACAGAGAGTGAGCTTTTGCAGGTGAAGCAGCGCCCTCATAACCCGGCAATAATAATAATAATAATAATAAATATAATAATAATAATAATAATAATAATAATAATAATAATAATAATAATAATAATAAATATCATAATAATAATATGCAGGATAATCATTTTTATAAAAGCAAAAATAGCAGTGATGATAATAGTTACCGGAACACGACA
>JBBPDH010000017.1:15841772-15852570 GCA_037974565.1 Clupeocharax schoutedeni | reverse complement strand
TCTATCTGTGAAGAGGGTGTTCAAGTAAGAATTTCATTGTGCTCTGTACACTGTACTTTGAACAAATGACAATAAAAACTTCAACTTCAACTTATCTAAGGGGCATATTTGAGTAAGTGAGTGGAAAATTCAGAAGTTTTAATCAGTCTTAATCTTTGCACTTTTCCTCTTAATTTTCCTTACTTTCCTGGAAATTTAAGGTGTAAAATTAAGGGGTTTCGTTTCATAGTGTTTACGCTGGGGTTTGAAGCTTGGCTGTGAGAATTTGATTGTATTTGATTGTGGCTGTGAGAAATTGATTGTATCAAAAAAGCACAAGTGAGGTCAGGTATTGATGGTGGATGATGAGTTCTGGAGCACAAAAAAAAACACGCATCCCAAATTGTTCCTTCCAGTGGTGCTCTATCACTCTAGAGAATGCAGTTACGCTACTGCTTAGCCCAACTGTTGTTTAGGCCATATGATGACTTAAGCCTTATGTACTGCTCAGAGCATCCTGTTCTACTGGAAATGCTTTTCTATTGAGGTTAAACTCTTGAGTGTACAGTTGAATGTGTCACCAATGTGTGCAGCTGAATTCACTATAAAGGAATGTCTGGATGCTTTTGGACACATAGAGCATGCAGCATCTATTTCTTACTATTAATACGACATTTCTTCTTTTGCAGTTACGATGGTGAACGATTATGCCATGAAAGGACTGGACAAGGTGGAGGAAAAACTTCCGATCTTAAACCAACCAGCAGACAAGGTAGAGCTAATCGTATAGACATATCATTCCAGGAATAAACGCGTCGTAAAGGGCTGTGATGACAGAAAAGACCAGAGTTATGTTATGTTGTCATTGCATTAGAAGCCATGTCTTACATTAGTCTAATAATATTAAAATGAACCAATCTGCCCTATAGCTGTTTACAGCTGAACAACTACCCTGGACTAAGCAGTAAAATATTTCAAACCTGTATCAGCATTAAAAAGTGAAACATCTACATATTGTAGCTGTCGGAAACAAAACTCAACACTTTTTCAGAAGAAAGACAAAAACTTTCTTTACTTTATTTGATATAAAATTATTTTATTCCAAGTGATTCCTCGCCAGCCCAAATTTACCATCGGCCCACTGGGCCAGTCCAGCCCTGCATACTTGGTAGAGTAACATTTTAAACCTTAGATCCCCAAAAGATCACTTTTATGTGTGAGACATGGATGGTTATTTTGCTTTATTATTCAGTAAATTTGTCTTGATATTGCCATTATTGTCATATCTTGGTAAATAAAACTTTTCAAACTATTACATTTTTTCAAGCTCTTTATAATTATAACACTAATTATAATTTTAAAACTCTTGAAAAATAATAAAACGCTGTATGAACTCTGCTGGAAAACAACGTCTCCAGACCAGATGCAAATACCACACCTAGAACCGGCTCTTTTGCCTAAACAAGCCATGCAATCATGTCTTATATAAACAGAGGGGGGAGATAGAAATTCAACACAAGTAAAGTATTTAGTGAGTACTTTCTCACAGTCCAAACTACTCAGTTATAAACTTGAACATACAGTCTTATTGAAAGGTTTGGAAGAACTTGAAAGAAGCCATTGTTACAGCAAAGCCTGTAATTTCACGAGACATTCCAAGGCAATATATGATTAACAAGACAATAAAGGCATTTTGCAAAATAAACATTTTGAATTAAATGACGTCAGCTGTATATAAAAAGTGTTCATTATTTTCCTCCTGTACTCCTGTTTTAAAGTACTAATAATTTCTGATGCTGAATAGAATAAAGAAATGTAAGCGATTGTGTGCAATATGTATATATTTATATCTTAACACAGCTTTGACTTTCTTTCTGCAGTTGATGTCTGAAACAATGGATAAGGTGTACCAATCTGTGACAGGGGCGAAGGATGCAGTGATGGGGGCCGTTTTTGGGGGTGTTGAGATGACCCGTACAGCTGTAAGCGGTGGCATTAACACGATCATGGGCACCAAGGTTGCTCAGATGGTCAGCAGTGGTGTAGGCCTGGCTCTGACGCGCTCTGAGGACTGGTTAGAGCAACACCTTCCAATCACTGAGAAAGAACTGGGTGAGTCCTGTGTGTAAGTGATACACTGTTAAATCAATGCTAGGTACAGTCGACCCCTGAAATTCTCAGGAGTTTTGTTCCATAAGCACCAGCGATTTGTGAAAACACTTTAATTTCATTTTAAACTCAGTTTAGTTCATTACCCTTAAAAAATGTAATGGTAAACTACATGCACCTATGATTAGGGATGGGAACCGAAATAAGAACAGATTAAAAAATACCCGTTTTTCTTTTTTTTACCTTTGTAAAAGGGAATGGATAAGAACAGGAGCCGATTCAAACGATACCCATCCCTAGTTATGATGCAGCAATGCTGGACTGCAGCTGCCAGAGATATGCCACAGGGCAGCAGCCAATTAGCATCAAGGAGAAATGAATAATGCTCTCAGATTGGCTACTTTTGCCGGGTATTTCACCACCCCAAGAAGTGATTTTGTATACGGTTGCTTTATGTTTATGTTCTCTCAACAGTACTAAAAAATGTATACGGTTGTATTTTAAATTGAAATGTAGTTGAAGATACCTTTGTGTTAAAAATGCAAAATAATATAATCATTTATCACTAAAATTATAATTATATATTGCCACGAAAAAAGCACAAACAATGCGTCGAATATTTTCCATGAATTAGCAGGGCTTTCTGAACCATGACTTGGCAGATGGCTCGACTTACTCTCTAAAACAGCGGTGTCTAATCTTTTCAGTAAAGGGTTGATATTGCTGCTGGATTTTATTCCACACATGTTTCTCAGCTGGTCTCAGTCTTGTTCAGTTGTTCAGCTCCTACTTTGTTGGACTGAAAATCTGCAGCCACACCAACCCTATGCAGAGGACATTCCTGCATTTTGGATTTCAGTCCAAACAACTGTCTTGAAGCCTTCCTGCCCATGCTGTCAGTGCACTGTGACTGCTGCAGAATGCTGCCTGAGCAGGCAACCTTTAGCCTTCAGACCCAGCCAAGTTTCTGGCAGCTTGTTTTACTTGTGAGTGCTGGCCAATCAGATTAGAGCTAATAAAGAAAGCACAGTAACAAAAACGTAATTCTAAGGCTGGACATACTGAAAAAACATTTTGGACCAGAAATCAATTGAGGCCTGTCTGCACAAGTTTGGGCCGCTGGTGGTAGAAACACTAAAGGAGCATACAGTGTACACATATGCAGGATGCTGGGTGGACGTAACTATAGAATAGATGTGTGATTGACTGGAATAATTGCTCACATTACGTGTTTATTTTTCTTTGTAGCTGCTCTAGCAGAGCCTCTTCCAAACGAGGAGGGCGGAGCCACCCTGAACTCTGGCGCCAGCTACTTTGTTCGTCTAGGTAAGCTGTCGGCCCGGGTCAGAGAGCGGGCACTGGAGCTGTCCCTGATCAAGGCCCGAAACGCACGAGAGGTCACACATGCAGCCGTCACCCAAATCACGAGCACACTTGACATGTTGGATACCACCCGCACTGCCCACACCACTGCCAGCCAGATAGGGGGGGCTCCAGAGCAGCTGTTAAAGCGCTGGAAGGAGTGGAAGGATGGGCAGCCTGGGGGCAAAGGAGGACAACGGGCAGAGGAGGAGGAGACAGATGGGACAAATGATCAGGGAGAGGTAGGGGTGGATTGAAATTTAAGTGTTAGGTTAACCGAGACACAAAAGCCTGGTTAGGCTATAGAGGCAATCCTTTTCACCTAAAGCAATGTATGGTTTTGCTCTGATGCTGCAAGTGCTATTAAATGGCTTGTGATTTCTGTATGAGATATTGTTATCTATAAAATAGAGGAAAAGTAAGTTGAAAGTTTAAAAGCTACGAAAGGCACAATCATATGCAAACTTTTGAACTTCTCTTGGAAAATTACATTTTGGAGAAAATAAGTATACGCCCTCTACATTCTTCTAGATATTTCAGTGCACAACTGATGTTTTTTGCAGGATTTAACATATTAATAATCCAGTAAAACCCCAGGTTTACGCAAATCGGGAGTCGCGGATTCAGTTACACGCAGATTTTTTTGAGAACCAAATTCATAGTTTTAGTGGAAATCCCCACAGTAACTTGGAGAATGCAAATATCCTCCACCTGTTTTTGCTTTTTTTGTAGCAATAAATATGTTTTTTTAATGGAAATTTTCACACAAGGGGACCCAGGGCAGGCTGTAGCCGACCTGGAAGCACTTTTTTCGAATTCCACACCAGGGTTGAGCCCCTGCACTCCAAGCGTGATTTCTGTGGTGCACTCCAGGAGCCCTTTCTAACGAGCCCTCATTTGTATTTTTAGCACGAGTAGATCAGGGTTATTCCACATAAGCAAATCTATTTGAGAGCACTTGCAGCTTCAGTGCAAAACTAGAAGTCAACACCATACATTTCTTTAATTGAAGGAGGGTGCTTCTTGACATGAGTTTTTATGTAACCTACACAGGTTTAAAATAAAAGTCTTTTTAATAATTGCATGATCGTGTGCATGCTTATGCAAGGGTGCAAGTGTGTGTTGACATTTTGTGGCATTTATTGGTTTACTGTTCATATTTACATAAACATCAGTTTCACAAGGATACATTCCTGGTATGTGACTTGTGTACTTGTTCAGTATAGTAATGAATACAGTAAAGTCCTCAGTCTGTGCATGTGTGTGTGATTCTGCAGCAGCTGGAGTGGCGTACTCTCTCCATGGTGCGTGGGTTCAGTGGGCAGTTGCGGCTGGCCTGTGGAAGTGTAGTGTCCAGTGTACAAGGCCTGCCTGATATAGTGCAGGAGCAGCTGCTGAACGCCCGCCACACAGCTGAAGACCTGCAGTCATCTCTGAGCAAAGCCAACACCCTTACACCCCTTTTATTGCAGCAGAGCCGCCAGCAAGTCACACAGGTACAAACAACATTAGTAACTACACAGTACAGCGTTGAAAACACCAATGTGTGATTTGCACATGAATGAAACACTTTACATGACAATATTTTGTCATTAAGTGTGTATATCATGGGATGATAATGCAACAATCTTATTCTTCAGCTTATAACAGGCCTTGAATGAACAAACTGTCAGTCATTCAGAAGCAACTCTTCTGCAGCCTGATATAAACTGAAGAAGAAGGTTGTAGTTTTGTCTCTAAATTGCAGTACTTCATCTGTCTGTTTGTCTGCCCATTCATCTATCCTTCCATCTGCCTGTCTAACCACATAGACTGTATGTCCAAAAATTTGTAATAACTTGCCCATCTGTTCTTCGCAAATCAAAGAACAGCATTCTATTTGGAGTGTTTTTCTGTTCAGATTATACAAACTCACAGTTGCACTTTAAATGTCGTTAAGAAAGGGATCTCTAGATTCACTATATGCACAAAAGTATTGAGATGTGCCTATTTTCAGGGTCTAGGCCCACTAACTTTCAGTGAAGATGTAATTTTAGGACATTTTGGACAACACCATGCTTCCAACTTTTGACTGTGTCCCAGTGCACAAAGCAAGCTCCGTAAAGACGTGGCTGGATGAGTTTGGTGTGGAAGAACTTGACTGGCCACACAGAGCCCTGAGCACAACCCCATCCAACACCTTTGGAATGAACTGGAACAGAGATTGTGATCAAGACCTTCTCAACCAACATCAGCATCTGACCTCATAAATGCTCTACAGAGTGAATGGGCACAAATTCCCACAGAAACTACCAAATCTAGTGGAAAACCTTCCAAGAAGATTAGAAGCAGCAATGGGAGACCAACTGCATATTACAATCTATGTATTTGAATGCATTGTCATTAAAGTTGGTGTAATGGTCAGGCGGATCAGTAGTTTTTTTTCCATATAGTGTACCTCTGCACATGTAGTGCACAAACCACACAAAACATATAATTAATTGAAAGTATGTTGTAAGCTTGTGTGCATTAAGCGTTTCTCTCGTTCTGTCAGGTGCGACAGTCGTTGGATGGAGTAACAGAATACCTGCTCAACAACACGCCTCTGAACTGGTTAGTTGGGCCATTTTATCCTCAGCTGACAGAGAAGAGTTTGGCCGCAGAATAGGACTAAGCCACGCACTGCTTTGTGATGTGGGAGGCACAAATATGAACAGATGCTTGAAGTGACTGTATTTCAATTTGCACTGTATCTAAACTATATGCTAATTACCTACTAAAGCCATTTGTAGAGAACACACCCCAGAAACTGCAGTAGGTGATCTGACATTGTAAGCCATGTGCAGTGTTTGGAACTGACAGTATTGAGACGTTAACCCTGTTATTAAAATCATTTTTCTTTGTCATTGTCTTTGTATCAAGCAGGATGTTAGGCTCTATTACAACTTAGTCTGGGTAATTATAAATGACAGTGTAGCTGTGTTTACAATATAAGGGCAAAATGTTGACTATGTCAGTGAATTAAACTTTGTGGTCCTGAGTTTATTTAAAAGCAAATAAAAATGTTCAAAGAAGATCTAGATAAATTACTCATTTGTAAGATTCATTTTTTTGTACTTGCAAGTGTATGTGTGTGTGTGTGTAGATAGATAGATTATTATGGATGGATGGATGGATGGATGGATGATTGGATGGATTGATGGATGGATGGATGGATGGATGGATGGATAGATGGATGGATGGATGGATGGATGGATGGATGGATGGATAAATAGATAGACAGACAGACAGACAGAATTTCAACTTAAAATATATTTTAAGCTGAAGAAAAAAAATGAAGAGAAGAAAAAAAATGAAGTGGGTGATGTCATTTAGTTTTGCAACCAGTTCCCTGTCTTTGTGTGTGCATTTTCTGATGACTCAGGAATTGAGCAACAGGACGAAGGAAATGCTCAGAGAGTGACCCAGTTTAGACATTTCTTCAGACTGTAGCACCTTTTGGTCTGGAGTGTTTCCAAACAGTTGAGCCTTGTGTCAGTAGTATCGTCAGAAAATGGAACAAAAGATTACATCAGCCAATATTACATCAGCCAGTTCAAAGTAGCGTGAGCTGAAAATGAATCCGACTAAAATTAAACTAAAAGACTGCACTGGATTTCATTGACAGGTTAAGCCTAGTACTGGACTAAGCGATAGTGTCAATGGTAACTCACCCTGGGCTTAGATTAGGCTTAATCGTTTCAGTAATGCTTAACTTTGTAACAGTATAATCCGTCTCAAACATGCCATTCATGTCATTAAAACACTCATTTCCTTCATATAGGCTAAGACTTGGGTGAAACTGTGGTGTAAATGGTGTTTCTCACATGCAGATTAAACTTGATTTAGACTAACAATGTTTTCAAATGTTGGGTTGAAGTTTTATCCATGTCTAGGAGATTGCTTTTGTAAACAATGTCAAGTCACTTTTTTATAGCACATTATCATACACAAAAGGCCATTCAATGTGCTTCACAGGAAAAGAATAAAATATAACATTATATAACATAAAATAAAGTAATAGAAGAAATGGTCTGGTGTTTCCATAATGTGATGAGTATGGCATTGGATACTCTTTTACAGGTAATATTTAAGTAGACATACAGGCTTGGTATAACAACCATAGATTAACCCAAGCATTCATCTTACATTGCAATAGCAATCATCACTGACTTGGCACAATGACATTGTATTCAAACACTTAGACTTTAATGTGGAGTTGGTCCCTAATTTGCAGCTATTCACTCTTAACCCCTGACTTTTTCTTTTTTTTTTTTTATCTTGTTCTGTTCTTTTGACAGGGCCTACATGCAAGTTAGTAGTAGCTTGGTTCACAGATATTGATTTGGGTCTTGCTTTGCAGATATGAAGAACAGATGTAGATTACTTTAAGTAATGATTTATGTTGGTCTACATAAGATTTTAGAGTTTCTTTGGGAATTTGTGCCCATTTATTCTGTAGAGCATTTATGAGATTTAGGCACTGATGTTGGATGAGAAGGCCTGGCTTGCAATCTCCGTTCCAGTTCATCCCAGAAGTGCTGGACTCTATATGGGTCAGTCAAGTTCTTCAGCACCACAGAATTCAACCATGTCTTATGGGTCTTGCTTTGTGCACTGGGGAACAATCATGCTGAAACAGAGCCTTCCCCAAACTGTGTCCACACATGGTGTTGTCCACAATGTCTCAGTATGTTGAAACATTAATAATAATTTGCCCTTCACTGGATGTAAGGGGCCCAAACCCTGAAAAACGGATGTGTCCCAATACTTTTGTACATATAGTGATTGTCCTCTTGACACTGTTTCAGATATAGGGGAAAAGAATATTGAACTTAATGTATATTAAATACCCACTGTTGATCCGTTTTGGTAAGCAAGTAAACGTTAATATCCGTACAGTTTGTGGACTTCCTAGTTTGTTTTTGGTATGAAAAATTACAACGTTTCTGAGGTTTAACTTGGAGTTTCTAATGGACTGCTGCTTGGCCGCTGACGTCACGGCGTTGTTTCCAATGACGGGCGTTTAGCCGGAGAAGGCCCCAATTTACACCGATTATCGCTCTCCTCCTGAGAAACGAGGGACTCCTTTCCCCCTCCAGCCTCATCTAATTGCAGGTAAATATATATTGAATTAGAAAACGAAGTCAAAAATGCTCGTCCGGGTTACTTTATATGGTTATCTGCCTTTTCCTTGCGTGCCTTCACCCAAGCTAGCAGGCTAATGCTAACACGGCCAGCCAGTTAGCTTTCACAAAAGTAGACTTTTAAAAGAGAACCTCGTAAGGAACAGCATAGAATATAACATCTAACCAAAGATCAGAACAAAACGCAATTCAGGATATTCGGCCCTGAATTACTTTAAATCCAAGCAGCGTCGTCTGATGTGTTTTAGTTCAGCTTGGCTAGCTAGCGTTAGCTGTCCTGAGAACTTGGGGTCAAAGACAAATATGTTTTTCTTTTCTTTAGCCATATTATACTGGTCTCTTCAAAACAAATACCGCAAGTTTGAGAGAGATGAGTTTACATTGACTGTGTAAACCTGTTATCTATGTGCAATTGATCCTTTTTGTGCCTTTAAAGCAAAATTGGGTTTTATAAATGTTTTTCTTTGCTGTCTGTATGTAAAGTTAAGGGCCAGTGAATATGACCTAATTTTGGATATTTTCTTTTAATTTGATGCATTAATGGCGGTAATATGACCACCGATTGTTGTAATTCCACATGTTCCTCGTTGGCTGTTTACACAAACCTAAGCCCAGATCATTCCTTTCTTTGTTCCACTGCTGACAATAAACACTTTTGGTTTTTGTGAGGCTCCAGGGTAGAGTGTATGATGTTGTCCACCTCAGAGCTAAGAAGAGGCCTCTGTAAATCACCCAAAGCACTTTTTGTCTCTTGTTTGTGAGTCAGTGTGGACATGCAGCAAGGCTGGGGAACACTCTTTACTTTCAGAGGGGTTGTTTTTTTCACAGTCTGGACCGAGTTGTACACTCCACAACAGGGAAGCCCGAGATTTACTCTATAGACGATCAAGAAAACATTTCCCAGACTTACACCTTCATGCCAATGCATTGTATATTTTAGTGTTCTCCTGTTTGATTTTAGCACCAGGAAGGACATGAGAGTGTGAGCTGATTATTTGAAGCAGGTGTGTTCGACCAGGAAAACACTAAATGCACAAGGCAGGTGTAACTACGATATATTGTCATAAGGAAATATTGTCAATCCTATTGTCAAGCACCTTTTTATCTCCTGTGTTTGTGGGTCAGTGTGGAAATGCAGCAAGGCTGGAGAAACACTCATTACTTTCAGAGAGGCTGATTTTCTTTCACACGGTCTGGACTGAGTTGTACTCTTGACAACAACTCTTGAAGATTTACTCTACAGATGATGAACACAAAAATGAACGGGTGCTGTGGTATAATTGTGTAAGACCTGAAAATTATGATATTTTCTTTCTCTATCGAGTAAATCGTACACTCTGTAGTTTTGGGCTCATCTCAGTCGCTGACTGAGGATCTGAAACTATTCATAATGGGCTCTTAGAATGTAAGAGACCAAAAAAATAAATAGCTCAACATTTATTGCCTCTATTTTTTATTCTGAAATACTCTTAAGAAATGGAAGTTGAGGGGAGTGAATAAAGTCAGGAAGAATCTCTGGGGAAAAATAAGACTGTTCAGGTATGCAAAATTGCCACATTGTTAACAAGAATGTACAGATCGTGCTGGTGTGGGAATAGTGATGCAATGGCACACAGACATTAGATCTAAATCATGTACAACTGCCTGATGTACATAGCAGTGTTTAAACAGACTAGACAGTCTTTACAAAGTGCTCTTTGCTCTCGCTAAACATGTGTTTGGACATAAAAAGGAAAAGCACTTCAATAACGCTCTCCAGCTTTAGTATGACGTGTATGGAAAACAACCTATAAACATTTAATTCGTTTTTGTTCTGCTAGTAAAGGTAGAGAGTAATTCCAAATTCAGAACAGAAAGACTGTTGGCTGAGTACAAAAGAATGTTTGGAGGCTGTGAATTCGGCCAAAGTCGATCTTACTAGTTACGATTTTCTGTTTTCATATTTCCAAAATGGAACACCTCCTGATTTTAGCATCAAGAAGGGCTTGGAAGTGTGAGCTGATTTGAATCAGGTAATGCAGGAAAACACTAAAAATGAACAATGCAGTAGTAGGCAGGAGTTAGGATATACAGTAGTCCTCCAAAATTTGCAGAGGTTGCATTCCAAGAGTAACCGTTAATTAGGAAAAGACATGAATTTGCGATGTTGTAACAAAAAAAAAGCTGAAAATTTGTGTATTTTA
>JBBPDH010000017.1:15767405-15780176 GCA_037974565.1 Clupeocharax schoutedeni | reverse complement strand
CTCCCCGGGCGCCGTGTTCCTGGCTGCCCCCTGCTTCACTTGGTGAATGGGTTAAATGCAGAGGTTGAATTTCACGCTGTTCGCAGTGGTGTGTTCACGTATGACAAATGGTCACTTTCACTTTTAATCTTTGTGTGATTTCTGTTTTAAGGGCCAAACTTTTCTCACTTTATTGAAGTAAAATCATTTGCTGCTGTATGTAAACACTGTTAGTTAAAATGTACCCTTCTCTCCCCAGCCCACTCGTCCATAAACCAAAACTAACAGCCCTTTTTGATTTTGTGAGCCCACATTATTTTTTGTAATATCACGCAACGAAACACATTTAATTGTATCCACCCATTTAGCCTACAGCAGTTTAGCCCCAGCTAGTTATGCTGCATAATTATATAAGTATATAGTTATTAACATCAGTGTACCTGTTAGGAGTGTTTCAGCCTTGATTGCTTTGAATTTAAATTGGGCAAATTATAGGGAAGCCGTTCAGAGCAGAACACATTTACATATCCAAAAAACATACAGGAACAAAAACCTGTTTAATTCTAAAAGATGTTGGTCATATATAAATCAATAAATACATATTGTCTGTTAAATAAAACCACACATAGCAGTGTTTGTCTCATGTTTCCTCATCTCTTTAAAACCTCTTTAACAACAAAGTGTGCTTTTAATGGAATGCCGTAGTCCATCAGGGTCTGCAGAGATGAGACTGAGAGATGATAAAAACTACATTAATGCCTTAATTTTCTTTTTATATATTGCATGATGAGTAATAATGGAGAATAATGTGTACTTTAATCACTTAAAGACAATCAGAAATTATGAACAGCTCGTTTTTTCAGTTATTCAGTAGGAAGCTTGTCAAATCATGGTTAATGTTATATTTAGACATTAATTAAAGATACCGTATTATATTGTTATATTGTTGACTGATGTGATTTAACTGCTGCCAAGTATACTTCATAAAGGCATGAGGTCTTGAATGTTTTCTACATTTTTAAATCCAGGATTTTTTTTGGCCTCAATGACCAGGTCCCAGATGAAAAAAAATGTATGAAAAAATAGAAAAATTGTTCTTGATTCAAATATGCAGCATGAATAAAACATTTTGGACTGTTTCTTGCTAAGACCACTCAGAAAAGAAATTATTTTTGTAAATAAGGGTAGTGTAAAAAAAATCTCATGAAGTCCTCACTGATGACTTGATTTCCAGATAAAAAAGCAAAATACTAGTATTCCATACACAGTGTAGTTATGTACATGTTCTTTTCATTTTCTAATGTTTATAATTATATAAACAAAGTGTTTCAAACTTCTAATCCCGTTAATCATTGTACTGTGGTGTTTTTATGGCTGCTTTCCAGATCAAAATGAAGTTTTAATATGGTATGAACTATTTTTCAATCTTGCTTGCAAAATAATATGACTGGTGAACAGGGGAGGCGTGCAACAGTATGGTGTAGCTTGGGGCTTCTAAAAGGCCCTAATAAAAACTGGGTTGCATCAACACAAGTCTTGTTAAGTAAGTATGCATGCAACATTTCGTTTTTGTGCAATGCGTTTTTGTGCAATCAACTGGACATATTATTTGCCGTAAAATCATCTGCATCTCCTCTCCTAATGCAATCTGCATTACTCTTACATGAAGATTTCAGCACTTAGTACTCATCTGGTTCTCACATTGTCCTGGCACTTAAGTGTTTCTTTATATTGTAAGTCACATTGGATAAAAATGTAATGCAGTATCAAAGCACCTCTCTGTGTAAGTGTATTTATGAAGAAATCCCAGCAGAGCAGCCCTGGGCTCAGATGTTTCAACAATGAAATACAATTAAACGCAAAAACATAATAAACGCAGTTACAGTGTTATTTGATTTTTTATTCTCAGCTGCACGTCTCGAGGGAAGTCCACCTTAGTGGCAGACTGGGGCGAGAGCACATTCCCACAGAACTGCGGCTGCTGGTGACACACTGCCATAGTTTCTCACACACATGCACACACACACACACACACACACACACGCACCCGGGGGCACGAGGCGGGCTGGTCGAGCGCGAGATCATGTGAGAGTCCACGCGCCGAAAGTAGGTTAGAGAGACATAGAGCGAGAGAGAGAGACGGAGCCGCTGGAGAGTGCAAGTGCATTTACTTTACTGCAAGCCGTGCAACGCGTTCTGAACGAATGCAAAAAAAACAAACGCAGCAATATCTGAAATATTGACTGCACCGGAATACTCTCTCCGACTCTAGGAAAGCAAAACAACCGATATTTTTTTCGCCGTTTTCCGACGAGAAAACTTCCATATGAGCTTGAGCTGCTTTAGTTTCTCCCCAGCGCTCTGGTCTGGAGCTTTAGAGACTTCACCTGAGTCTAGAACCCTTCTTACAGATGATCTGGAACTGCATCATTCACAGATAATATAGACCTCGCGTCAAGATGAGAGGTGAGTTTTGGTGGAGGGGGCGTTACAAAATGTAACTTTGTTGCAACTTTGACCTTTTTGTTTCTTTTCTACTGACATTTGTCATGCTGTCGTGGGTTTTATAAAGCAAAATCTATCCCAGTAAATATGACATTTTCTTTAAACATACCTGTTATTGCCTCCAGACTACTTGAAACACGCTACTCTGTCTTTGGGACATTTGTTCCCCATGCACCTGTGAAAAAAGGTGAAGTTTTGAAGTGCAACTGGATTATGTAAGAGGGGAGCTGTGTGATTAAAACTGCTTTCATGTGCCCGCCAACACATATTTCTGCATCTGTTTAGACGAAATGCTTAGGTTCGAATGAAGTGCAAGAAATGTATGTTTGTGCGTTGCTGTTGTTAGTCGTTGTTAGCTTTGTGCTAACTTAACATAAAAAACCCGCCATGTTGCTCTGCTCTGAGCCTCTGAGACTTTTTTGATCGCTACTTCTGAGATTAAACTGGATTTACGGGTGTAAGAAGCACTTGGATGATATTTACAGGTTATGAGAGAGCTTGTACAGATTTTAAAGATATAACTGCTGCGCTGAAAGTGCGTCCTGTATAGTATTTTGTGTTTGTTTTTTGTTTTTTCTTCCCTGCTCCTCGGCATGGCCGCCCTGAGAATGCGTGTGTGTGAGAGCTGCTCTATTGACCTACTTCTGCCACTGGGAATTAAACCAAGGACAAAATAGAAAGGGAATGGGTCCCAAGTGGCAAATGGGGTGATGCTTGTGAGCTGTCAGAACTGTTTAAAGGCTTTTAAAAAGGCGACATAAGTGACAAAGCCTCCTTGTTAGAATATATAGTATAAAAATGCCCGAATGAGAAGAGTGAAAATGGTGAAATAGCGCCCCTCTGTCAGATCGGTGGAACTGCAGCTGTGCAAAAGGTGGAACTGCAGGTGTTCGTGACTGTAGAAGTGTGAAAAGTGTTATACATGAACAAAGCACAGCACACAGCGAACAGCACGAAATTGTTCTCTGCACTTGGTGAATGGGTTAAATGGAAAGAAGAA
The DNA here is from genome assembly GCA_037974565.1 of Clupeocharax schoutedeni. NCBI lineage: Eukaryota > Metazoa > Chordata > Actinopteri > Characiformes > Alestidae > Clupeocharax > Clupeocharax schoutedeni. The sequence goes on along the minus strand of JBBPDH010000017.1, from coordinate 15,776,692 downwards.
TTTCACACTGTTCACACTGTGTGTGTTTGTGCGTTACTATAAGGGGCCGGTTGCTGTTCACTGACCTTGCTGAAGTGTACCCCAGTGGTGCCACTAGCAGTCCTGGGATTCAAATCCACAACCTGTCGACATTTCAGTAAAACACGTGTAGTCTTTTTAAAGTAAAATTTAGATTTTCATTAGATTTTCAAATTGATCAGACCAGGAAAAAAGCTCCAGCATAACAGTAGTGCCACAGTTTAAAAAGGTGATGATCTTGATGGATGGGTGAAATAACGTCATTTATTGTTATCGTGGTAAATTACATCAGATCACAGTGTGCTGTTCTGATTACACTCTTACGTTACAGTACATTTTTCTGTTGTAATTCATCAACACACCATGTACACTAATGGTGTATTGTGGAAATGTCTTTGCTATTATTATGTGTTTGAGATTGCAGTTTATTACAGTAACTGTTATATAATGGCAAGTTGCCCTTACCAACAGAATGTGTAATTAAATATCCATAGCCCCTGCCTCTTATAGGAGCACTCCATGGCTCCAGTAAAATATCTGGATACATTTTCTATCTCTCCTCTTAGTTTCCCAACTGTAGTCTGGCTGTCTGCCTGTATATCAAAGGTTCAAGTCCACAAGTTCATCCTTTTGATGAATTGAACTAAATGTGTGAGTCCAGATAAGCACAAGATTGTGGAGTGCAGGTAGATCGCAGCACTGGAGCTGGGAATCACTGCTGTTATAAAAATAGCAGTTGGAAAAGCTGGTTTGGATTGCATCATGAGAAATAAGGGCTTAGAAGCTGTTTGCACTTTTTATTATTTTGGAGTAGCATTTATGTTTTTTAGGTCACACCTTATACCATCTGCTTAGTCTTAAAGAACATCAGAAAGGTGGTGGTCCTCTAAATCCATAAAATAATATCTATAATCAGGGTCTGCTGTTCATATTTGCTGTCCTGCTGTCCATGTTCCACTTGAAGGACCTACTTCTCTTCCTCCCTCTAGCCTCTGGGCCCCTCGCTCAGTTGAGTGACCATGCATCAGCTCTAATGTGGTCTATAAATGTCCCTGAATGTTGCGTGAAGGTGTTGTTCCGACACCTGTTCTTATTCCTATTGAGCTGCTTGGGCCTGAGCTCTTGGCAAAGTTTTATGTGGGCTAAGCCACTCAACCGGCTCTGGCTCCTTCTCTTTTTCCATTACAAACACAAGCTTAAGGACACTGTCCTGGGCTTAATGTTGAATGGCCTCTGATTTAACATTTTGGGAGTGAGTACAACATAGTCACTTGACTATTTGCCTTGGCACTGCAGCAACTGGTTAAAATAATCAGTCATTGACTTTAAAAATACATTGGACTTCTATTGCTGGAGCAAATTGAAAGGAAATGTCGGCCATCATGATTGTTCAGTTAGTCTGTGAATTGAATTATTTGTGACAGATTCAAAGTTTATAGAAATACCTGTTAGTCCCAACCCTAAATGGCAGTAATCTGTTTCTAGGTCATTGTGCAGTGTGGGTTTGGCTGTTTTTCCTGATTGATCTAGGAGGCAAAGGGCAGCTCACCTCATTAATCTCGTTTTTAATTATGGATAATTGTGGATTGCGGTTATGTGAAAGGATATTATCATAAGACAAGCATTATAGACTGTTTTGAGCACTTTACATCATGACACTGATGCTTTTGCCCCTCTTACAAACTGCTTATGTCCTTAAATTGCTGGCGCAACATTCAGGAAGTATATGAAGAGATGTAATTCTGTTATGAAAGTAATCTGTAAGTATTGCAGTGATGAAAGTGAAGAACTTAAATGGGGACCATTTGTATCTTTAGAATTAAACAGGTGAATTAATAGAAGAACTTTTTAAATGTAAACATATTGAGCTGTGTTTTGTGGAACTACTCTTCAGAAAGAAGAAAATGTCAGTGAGTGAATGGATCAGCCAGATTTTATTAGTGAAGAGGGTTCTTTTCAGAATGCTCCATGATTGACACCTAATGCCACCACGCATCAAGATAATCAACAGCCACCTTATACCGCCTGCTTCGGGGCTTTAATTCAGTGCTGTTACTTATACTGAAGAATTACTCAATCCCTCCATGCATATTTAAAGAACATGTGGTGTCATTCCACCAGATTATTTTACCAAACGCAGGTGGGTTAGTTTTTGGCCTGCTTTTAATCTGACGCACGCTACACTTTATGTAACAGATCACTTTTTTTGCCTCAATTTTAATCTCTATTTTTTTTTAGATCGCTACAAACTGTCAGTGGATAATAGGGTAAAGTACTTCAGAAACATGGCATGGTGGAGACTGGTTTGGTTTGTTTTCTGCTGCTAAATGTTGAACTTTGCCGTTAAATCAGACTTGACGGTTAGAATTATACTAAATGAAACACGCTGTTAGAGCTTGTGTTGCTGATGTTTATCAGATCTTATGTCATGTCTTTTTTTCTGCTTCTAGTTGGAAGAGGCAAGTGGAAAAAAAGGGGAAAAAAGTTGTGACTGTCCACAAACATATTTTGAAAACAGATGGAGTGTGGAAAAAGTGGTTATTAAAAAATACAACCTAAGGGGAATGACCCGAGTCATTCTTTTAAAGAGGCATTCTAATCGAAGCATCTGTTATTTTCGAGTGGGTTTTCAGTGTTTCACCAGTTACATGTAGCCGTCTGAGTGGTAACAGGCCATAGGCTGCAGTTGTGTTATGTGGAGAACAGGTTGAAAGTGGTATATTCCTTTAAGGATAAAACAGACGTTAGGCTAAGCAGTACTCTTAGGCAGAGAATTCAGAAATGCAGGTGCGTTCATTTGAACAAGTTGTTTGTTGAGGTTGTGAGTTTCTTTGTTTGTATGTCTTCAACTGCCAGCATTACACAAATTACTTTGACATCTGTTGACATGTTCATTTGGGGTAAAAAATAAAACAGTACACGCAGCAGATGTGATTTATACTGTGAAGCAGCTGCAGCTGTGGGTAATGTGTGTAACCGCGGCTCGCTGCCTGCTGCTTATATGTCATTCTTCTGGGTCTGAGCTTGAACTCTGGCCGTGCCTATGCCAAGTATGGATATTTTAGGGCTGTCGCCCTGACACAGTGACAAAGTGTACTCTATATGTGTGTGTGTGTGTGTGTGTGTGTGTGTGTGTGTGTGTGTGTGTGTGTGTGTGTGTGTGTGCGCCTGTCTGTGTATAGACTACACCTGCTCTGGAAGATATGTATCTCTTTACCCTTTAGGGCGATGGGCCTCAGAAGACACAGCTGTCCAGTAAGGGAGTGCAATATGGCAAAAAATATTACATCACAACAGCATTTTTTCATTACATTTAGTCTTTTTTACTAACAAGCACTAGCTCCAACTAAAATTAGAGCAATATAGAGCAAGTTAGAGGAGCACATCTTTCTTATGGTATAGAGTCTCCAGTAGGTCAACATCTGTCTTTATTTGTGATAACTGCAGTTCATCTGTGTTCTAAAATTACAGAGCATAGCCATGATGTACTCTGATGTAATTTATCATGCAGGAATGAATATATCATCACTTACTGTCCAGCTTCAGGCTTTGCCCTTTGTTATGCAAATACAAAGTGCAAGGTAAACAAGACCTTTGAAGCCGTGCCGGTTTGTTTGATTAAAACGATAAGAGGCCAAAGTCCCTCATGTTTTTTACGGCTACAGATAGAGCTGGACGGGCTGCTGACACACTGACATGGAGAAAGAGTGAGAGGAGATAAGAAAAGCTTGATTACTTAGGCGTCTTGCCTGATAAACATAGCACTCTAATAAATCTCACCTTAATTAGTTTTCTCTGGAAGGACACTGGCCACGGCAAACGTGCTAAATCAAACAGGGCCACTTTAATTAGAGTTGATTTGCTCGTTTGATTGTGACCGAATTGGATAAACAAAGCCTGACCTGATTCAGAGCAAGCAGGAAGAGCTGACCATCTTTGGAAAAAGGCGATTCAAAGTGACTTTATTCAAAAGTGTACATGGTTATTGCCTGCATAAAATCTATTACATCAACACAGTTAAGTTGTATTGCAATAAAAAAATTAAGTATTAAAGTACTTCATGAGATTTGAACTAATGGAATAAATGAATGATAAGTATAATAATAATTTGGCCGCACCAGAGACAATTATTTTTCACAGACTGTCATTCAAGATTTTCACAGCTCACTGAGGTTTTTAGAATTGTTGTCTTATGTCAATATTGTGTCATTTGTAGTTCCTGGAGAGAGACTTTTAGGAACTAGAGAAGAGAAGTTAATATCTGAAGCATTTATGCTATGCCAAATATCTGCCAAGTTGTTAACAGGTTTCCAGTGATCACAGGAATAGCAGAGATAAAGTGATAGGGCAGAAAGTAGCCTGTACATGTTTGGCTATTTCATTCAAAAATGCTACTAAAACTTTGTCAGCAAGTATGTTACACATAGAGGAATTTGTCTTGGTGTGTGCACATATGTAAGATATTAAGCTGACCAGACAAGTACACAGACTACAGATAGCATAAGAAAATGTGCTTCTATCTTAGTACAAAATAAAAAAATTCGAATAAAGAAATTATAAAGTGTAAAGTTAATAGGTGTAATAGACTGAGAGTGCAGTATAACTGTGAATAGCCATAATGAAAACATAGTTATGCTTTGAAATACAGGAAAATGAAAAGAAGCAGAGAAATAAAACAAAGACATACCAAAAATTCTGCACTGCCCCTTTAGTCCAAACATGAATAGATCTATTGTTTCACATACAGTGAAATCATAGTCTAGGGAAACACAGTAATACCAACATCTGCAGATACTTATTTTTTTTAAAAAGTGTAACTATTTAATTTAATGTTTTTTTGTTGATAATTTCAACTTTTCAGTGCAGAAGTAAAGAGAGACTGGGCTGCTCTGCTAAATGTAATAAGGGTTGCATCTGTCCTGCAAACCACTGCAAATAAGTTTACATAATACATTTCTCAGGTAGATCTGTTGTGTGTATCAGCATCAGTACTGGCATTGACTTGTATGTTGACAGGTCTGTTGAAGTAATGTATTGTTGAGTTTCTAAGTTTAATTTGTCATATTTCTGCTATTTTTAGTACAAATATAGCGAATCGCAATGTGCCATCATTTTTGCACTGTCCATATTTTGTGTTGAATTTTTCTCCAGTATTTTAATGTTTTTTGTTTCAACTTCATTGCATTGTCGGTCATTCGCGTTATTCAGTGAGTCTAGTCTAACTGGAGGTAATAAAAGCCTGGTAAAATGCAAAAAACAGCAGCGCTGGTTTCTTGTCTCATTTTATAAGCCATCACAAATTATTCTGCCAGTTTCTTGTGACATCCAAGTCCAAATGTTTGTTCATCCAGCGTTTTTCTGGAAATCCGAAGTACTAATAGTTTGTCCGCCCCTTTTGTTGCAGTTACAGCCTTTACTCCTCTGAGAAGGCTTTACACTAGATACTGAAACATTGCTGTAAGAATGTGATTGCATTCAGCCTCAGAAGCATTAAGGCCAGACACTGATGCTTTATGAATAGTTTTAGAAGAAATATGGAGCTCCAAATCATCCCAGAGGTACTGGATGGAGCTCCATTTCTCCAGAGAATGCACTTTGACAGGTTCAGAGTCCAGCGAGGAGGGACTTTATACCCCTCTAGCTGACACTTGGCATCAAGCCTGATGACTTAACGTTTATGGCTGCATCAGAGTGCAGCCATTAGTTTTCTATGGAGATTTTACATCTGTGTGCATTTGAGCACCATTGGGTTCACTTTAAAGGAGCTGAATTCCCTAAATAGAAAAAATGTTTCTGGTGATAAAAACCAATATGTCATTTTCTGGCATATCTGTGTGCAGCAGTTTGTGTTATACAACCAGTGTAAAGTCATGTGTAATTCCAGCAGGTGTGTTCTTAACAGATCTCTAACACCAAAACAGTCTGTATTATATTAGCTGTAATTCTTGTGGACTGACCGAAAGTGTGCTAAAATAAAGATGATAAAAAGTTTTCAGTTGGAAAAACTGCTTCTAAAATCATTGCCAACATGTTAGCTTAAGCCAGACAAAGGTAAATTAAAGTTTGTCTAAGTAATGGCTAAACGTTCATAACGTCTCTGCATGGACCCTCCAGAGGAGCCCGAGTTCAAGAATAAGTTTATGAGAGCAGAGTCCGTCAGTGCAGGCACTCAAATTCTTGGTCTACTGCCATGAGTCAGAAGCAAGTGTAAATTACCAGACGTCTTTAGGATCATACTGAAGTGCCAGAACCACAAGAGTAAGAACTGTATCTCTTTCCTTTTGCCATTACGTAAAAATAAAGTGTGTGTTTACAGTATTGTGCAAAAGTCTTAGGCCATCTGATAATATATGTCAAGCCATTTGAACTAAAAGGTCAAGCCATTTAAGCCCAGAATTTACAGGTACCATCCATTTACAATACCAGTCAATCCTGTATAGAATTAAAGTGTTCATGCATTAAATAAAATGTACTTTCATTAAACATACCGAGGAGTTAAATCTGCAAAAAAGGACAAAAGGAGAAAAGGGTAAAAAAATTAAAAATAAAAAAAATAAAAGAGAAGAAACAACCAGATTAGGAGGCTTTGCAGGCCCCTCCTCCAGCTTTGGTCGAAAGTGTGTCAGTAGAACAGCTCGTCCACATTATCCTGACCCTTCTGGGCCCTGCGTGAAATGACCAATCAGAGACGAGGCTTTTCTGGCAGGAGCCAATGGAAGACGAGAATGGGCAGGACTGAGAGATGCTCGTCATACTGTTGCCATGGCGACTTCCCTCTGAATGAGTGCATTCATGGAACGTGGCCAGACGGCGGTTATATAACAGTGTTGGTTGGGGGGGCTGCTGGGGCTGAACTAGAGATACAAAAAAAGAAAAGATTGTGTGAGGCCATTTTCCGTAGCTTGTATTTGTTTATTATGATTTTACTGTGTTTATAGGTGGAGAACATTCCGATTATCCCTCACGTCATGCTAGGCTTCTTTTTGAGGCAATGTTGATACTGTACTGACCATACTGAATGACTTTTGCTGAATCATTAGTCACTTCAGCTCTCTCTTCCTCTTTCTCTCTCCCTCTCCGTCTCTCTCTCTCTCTCTCTCTCTCTCTCTCTCTTTGTCCTTTCTGCCCATTTTTGTGACACACTCAAAAAAGCTCCCTTTCTTCACTCGAGTGAGTGTTGATTACCCCCAAAGGGTCAGCTAGCTGTGTCACAATAAATTACATGTTACCTAACAGCTTGCGTCACCGCACAGACCTATAAAGGAGGGGAAAAAAGTGCGCACACACTCAGACTTGGTAAACCCTCTGAATGTAAAGTGATTGAAAGGAGTGTGAACACTGAATTTTTTTCAGTGTATGTAACCCTTTCACCAAGCGAAGCGGGGGGCTGCCACCAATGAGGGGCGCCCGGGGAACAGTGTATGGGGATGGTATCATGCTCAAGGGGTATCTTGTTCAAGCGGCATCTTACCTCAGAGTTGTTGCTACCAATTGTCATTTGAACTCACAACCTTTTGATTGCGGGGGCAGCTCCCTAACCACTAGGTCACCAGCTGCCATGGTGTATAATTGGATACTGTGATATTGACGCTGTCAGTTTTAGCTATTTTTAGCTATTTGAATCCTTTGCATTCAAATGTGCTTGTATATCTTGTATAATCTTAATGGAAAAGAATTACACGTCCAGTGCCAAATATCACACAGAGGAGTATAAGGCCTGCCACCATTGCACTGTAGGGCAGTGTAACTGTGTTCTCTGCAGTGATGACTCTCCATCCAGCAATCAAAATGGTGTGTTTGTGTTCCTGAACCAATCATCCAACATGAGCACCTGACCTCACTAATGCTTTTGTGGCTGAATGCAGTAATATCCTCGCAGCAATGTTTCACCATCTAGCATAATGAAGAGTAGAGCCTGTGACTGCAGCATAACACCCTTTTATGCACTTCATCAGAAGTGTTCGATGGGGAGCCATCCACAAACATTTGGACATGTAGTATGTAATTTATGACCAAGTTATACTAAAAAAAAAGTGCATAAAATTCAAACCAGCATTCATGATGGCGCCTTATTTTGCATTTGAACTAAACCATACGTCATCCAGACCTACTTTTCTCTGCAGCATAACAAAGACTCTATTCACATTTATGTGCAGCATTTTATAATTCTAGCCCAATCTGCTTAGGTCTGTTTGAGCCCTGCCAGCAAAAAGCAAAAAAATTCTCTGCAAAAATGATTTTTAAGTTTTCAGCTTTCAGCTCATTGCGTCATTACAAAATATTGTTGGTCGGAGTCTGACAGATGTGGAATTTCAATCCCATTGCTTTATCTTTCTTAATAAAGAGTAACGGCTGGAAAAAGAAAGTCACTGGAAAAAAGTTTCCACTTGTTTGGTGGCAGGAGTGCCTGCAGCACTGTTCTGGCCTAGATATCACTGATTTATTGAGCCAGCACTCAAAGATTGATGGGTCAAAGCAAGGGCATCACAGTCCCTGTTTATTATTAAAACTGTCATTAGAGCATATTTAGGTTTTGTTGCATGGAATCGTGTCACTAATATTATAATATGCTTCCTTTTTTCTGTTTTTCAGCTCAAATTGAGGTAATCCCTTGCAAGATCTGCGGGGATAAATCATCGGGTATTCATTATGGAGTCATCACTTGTGAGGGGTGCAAGGTAACATAAATCTAAACTCTTTCCTCTTCCTGTTATAAAACAAACCTGACATGCACATTCAAATGTTTAGGATTACTGTTAAAGTCTTTAATAATATCAAAGTAGTTTAGTTTCAGATAAACCTATAAACTGATTTTTATAGACTAAAAGTGGAAGCTTATGTAAAAGATAAAGGATGACTCTCCAACAAACCTCTGCTTTTAGATATTAGGGTTAGTATACAGAGTGGAGTTCAATCCAAAGGATATCTAGAATAAAGATTGTAATGATGATGTAATCAGTTTAATATTTAGAAGGAGTTTGAAAAAAAAAAATCCACAATAAAGTTATATTAAAATAAATAGTAATAAAACTATTATTTTAAAAGTATTGATCAAAATAGATACAAGGCATTCAGCATATTTAAAAATACATCTAAAAATAGATTTTTGTTTTTCATTATATTTTTATTTACATTGCATTTGTTATTATTGTTGATAAAAGTAACAAGTGATTCTAAAATTCTCAGATGTATCTTTGAACCATTTGTTCTTGTAATGTATCCTGTATTTCTGATATTTTATATGGATGTAATTATTAAGCTGTATTTAA
>JBBPDH010000017.1:15694001-15734076 GCA_037974565.1 Clupeocharax schoutedeni | reverse complement strand
TATATATCACAGTAGTATTTTATGCTATAATGACATATATCAGAAAATTTAGTATATTATAATACATTATTAATATAATATATACAATATATGTCAGTTGTCAGTATTATTAATACATAAATGTAATAACAGTGTGCACAAAATGTGAAATCTATACACGTATACATTATGCTATTGTTGTAAAGAGGTAAATATTGTTGTTTGGTCATTGTGGTGCAGATTGGCAGATTGCCACACTGGCCCTGTTACATGGGGGAGCGTTTCTCATCTTCATCTCCTTCCTGGTGGCTCTGATCTCTGTCTGCACCGGCACCAGGAGGCGCTTCTACAGGCCCGTGTCTGTGATGCTGTTTGCTGCAGGTACACAAACAAATACACAAATGTTGAAAGTGACGTAGCAAAACTTTAATCGCAAATATTTTATGTTTTATAAATGTATTGTTTCTTTTTTAAACAAATAATTCCTATATGCTCTAATTCACACAGAAGTAGCAAGTAACATCCTGTCAGCATGAGGACAACACAGGGAATTAGACGACCTAACTGTGTTAATGCACATGGAATCAAAGTTCTCAAGGGTCTGGAGTTTTTTTCAGATCTTTTAATTTTTAACTTCAACTTATTAAATATATCAATAATATGCTCCTATACATCCAATTGTAACACTTGATTCTCTCATGGCTACTTTTGGCCAATTAAAACCCACGTTTTTTAATTCATTGTTATTTACACTGTTAAATCATACATTTTAGGTTAAAATGCTTTCATTTTTAGAAATGTAGCTTTTAGTGTTATCTTCCAGATTATGTAATCTATCCATTTTTGGCCAAGCGAGCAATTTTATATAATAATTTTCTAATCAGTGAGTATGATGGCTTACTGCACTGCAATAGAGCAAATGAATGACACAATTCTGACATAGGTGTGACCTTATGGATGACAGATAATGGTTTTGTTTGTGCAAGACAATAAAATTCAGTGTTGTTGTTAATCAGTTATGTATTTCAGATTTGTTCCATTTTTGGCCTCAGTAGCATTGAGAATGGCAATGTATGCACTAACCAGTGCATTATGCAAACAAACTGGATTAAACAAACAGAATAGATATTTGATACTTACAACAAGAACTAGTAAAAATAGCAAAAAAGTATATAACAATATATAAAAATTAAATATAAATATATGGGCATTATATAAAATTGCTTGCTTGGCCAAAAATGGATAGATTACATAAACTGGAGGAAAACACTTAATATTTCTAAAGTGTTGAAAGCATTTAATACCATGGAATTAAAAAGGGTAGTTTTCAAGGATTTCAATTGGCCAAAGGTGGCCACAAAGAAGCTGAATGTGTAGTAAAAATGAGTAGGGCCAGATGGTTAAACAAGGAAAACAAGATAAAATATTTAAGCTAAATTAGAGGCAAACCTAACCCTAACCTCAATATGTTTTTAATTCATTTAAACAACTGATTAAAACTGTTTATAAAAAATGTGTGTTAAAAACCTTTGGCGAAACAGCATGTTTCCTCATGAGGACACACAAAGAGTCCCTATTTCTGCATATTTTCCAGTATTGCTAACACACAAACACACACACACATACACACACACACACACACACACACACACACACACACACACAAACACACACTTATATACAAACATATACGCCCACACTAATTGGAGGTCTGTCTGTGCAGTAAATATTTGGAGGTTCAGAGCAGATTACTGGTCTAGAGAAAGGACTTTATGAGTAAATGAATGCGGAATCAGGAAGCACATCACACACCACAAACCGTTTCAGTAATTGCTCATTTTGACTAAATCCCATGCAGGAAAAAAATACAAAATAACCTGTAGTTAAACAGACCTTTTCTATACTTTATTGTTTAACAGTACTTTGAAGTGTTATACTCTCTGTATGTAGGAAAGCTCATCAAGGGATGGATCCCTTTGAGAAGGGATAATGATTTACATTTGTTTTACATTTGCACTTGATTTACATTTGCTTAATTTATATTCCTAACCTACTTTTGTAACTCTTTGATGGTTTTCTTGTTTTTCGTCATGGCTCTTCTTTTTATTATTATTTTTTTCTTTCCGCAGTTGTTCTACAGGCCTGCAGTTTGGTTCTGTACCCCATCAAGTTCATCGAAACCAGCAACTTGAGAATATATCACGAGTTCAACTGGGGCTATGGCCTGGCCTGGGGGGCCACCATCTTCTCCTTTGGGGGAGCCATCCTCTACTGCCTGAACCCCAAGAACTATGAAGACTACTACTAAACTTGCTTGACAACTACATTACGATGCACTTCCGCTACTATTGTTTCAGAAAGCAGCATAAGCTCCAAGCACCAAACTTTTTTTTTCCGTCTCTGCACAGACGGACTAATCGTATTGCTATAATCGAAGCCAGGCCTGTCTGACTGGAACTCAAAAATCTGTTTATCTGCCTGCTTTCGAGCATCTCTCTTCTTTTTTCACACCAACAACCGTCTGCATCTGGGTTGTTTTCATGGCTGTTATCATCATCATCATCCTTTCAGATTCCCTCACCCTCATTAAAGTGCCACTCTCTCCTTTTTCCATCTGTCTGTCTCATCTGTTCTCACCTTTCCCTCGCATCTCTGACACCTCTGATCCGCTCCTCGTCTTCATGCGTTCTTTTTAGGCATCAGGCTTCACAACATTCTGGAATTTTCTGGAACCAGCCAGTGATGTGTCTAACCCTGTGGAGCGCTCCATCTGGAGCGAGATTTGTAGCCAAGCAGGCAAGTGACCAGGGCTGTGTGTGCATAGATCTGACCAGTCACACGTACACACACAAGCACACACAGATCAAAGCAGTTAATGCTGTAATTAGATTATCAGTCTCTTTCAGTATTGAGAAAGCACAGTTATACCCACATAGCACAGATATACAGTGTGATATAGAAAGAAATGGGAGGGGGTTCGTCACAGAGCTGTTTGGTGAAGACAAATACAATACTATGATGCTGTTACTACACATAGTGACTGCAGTATTGTGAAATGCTAAAGGTACGTATGGTAAAGAATTGTTCCACAAATATATACAATTTTTAGACACATGTTGAGTGTACAGATTTGGCCTTTTGGCCTTCATTTACCACCAGGTTAAAGTTGGTAAGGTGGTGCAGACTTTTCTATAGAGTTTAGGACATTCACTTTTTGGACTAAAGTATTGGGACACATGACCATTACACCAACTTTAATGATATTGCATTCAAATGCATAGACATTAATATGGCGTTTGTCCCCCTTTCCAGCTATAATAGCTTCCACTTTTCTTGGACGACTTTCCACAAGTTTTTGGAGTTTCTGTGAGAATTTGTGGCCCAGTCATTCGATAGAGTATTTCTGAGGTCAGAAATAGTGTCCTAAACTAGGTTTCAGCAGGTTGAGAGAGGTTTTAGGAATGGTAATGATTTGAAAGATCATTGGTAATGTTTGCTGGCAGTGTTAGCCTTGTAGCCTTCGTTGAATACTAAAGAAGCAAAGTGACATCTGGAGTAAATGGAAGATTTTTTGCCAAATTATTCCTTTAAAGAAAGACTTGACCACTAATATTTACACTCGGGTCACATGTATGTCTTGATTTAACAAAGTGCCACCTAACCACTCATTAAGGAATTCCTGTGATTGGTCAGTATTCTCACAATTAATTACACAGTGCACACAGTCCTGCATACTGCAGCCTTCTGCAACTTCAGTGTAGTAAAAGATCAGCACTGCAATATTATGCTGTGTAGTCATTTATCAGTTATTTGAACTTAAAAAAATATTTTATTTATAAGGAAATCCAGTGTAAACCTGAAGGACAGCCAGTATACAAAGGGAATTTGTTACTGAACTGTAGAATGTCTTGCACGTATTGATACATTTATGTTTACCAAACTCTGGACAAGTGTTTCCCAGCCCACTGCCTGGTACATTTTAGTGTCTTTCTTGCTCCCAGTACACATTTTTGAAAAAAACCCCAACCCTTTACTGGGTAGAAGTTGGTAAGGGGGACAATCCAGCCAAACCACCACTACAACCATAACACCAGAAATGCTTTTATTAGGCTACAGATCACCAAGCGCTTTAAGGGTCCCAGCGGTTAAGTGATGTGCAATGTATGGTGGGCATCATAGTAATTTAATATTAATGGAAGTTTTAACTTGGTACCACTTTACAGTTAGACCACCCTTAAAAAGTGTTGATAAACAATTTATAATCAGGGTGTAGACAATTTACAAATCATTAATAAGCAGTTATAAACAAGCTATAACAGTTATACGTTGATGCAGGCTCAGTATTTGGCAAGATCTCAGAAAAACTGTCAACTTCATCAAATACATCAAGTATTTGTTAACATGTTACTGCATTAGAACACCAGAACTTGCGAAACAGAGAGGGCATCAAAGTATGTTAACTTTTATTACTTATTTATAACTGCTTATTAATGATTTATAAACTGTCTCCAAACTAATTAACAACGTGAATATGAATCATTTATAAATGCTTTGTAAGGGTAGTCTTACTGTAAAGTGATTATGAAATATTTCATTCTTACCATATAATATATTAAATGCTAGTTTTCGGCTGGAATGTCCCTTTACAGTAGGGAAGACCGTAATAAGTACAAGGTAGTGGAAAACTACTCTAGAACATATTATGGTAATAGAATATGACATGCTATACATAACAGTGGACTTATTGTGGGTCCTTAGCTTTTCTTGAAGCAACTGTGAGGTACATAATTGCATATGAAGGAAGTGCATCCAAATATTGTTAATTTGTTTAATGGATCCAATAGGGCTAGTGGTGTTATCACATTGCCCAGAATCTAACCCTGGCCATTCAGAAAACAATTTTTTGGCTTAGCCATCGGCTAAAATCTTGTGAATGTTAATTATGTTAATGTTAATTAACACTAAGTAAGGTTTAGATTCTGGGCCTCATCGCACTTCTACACTTTTGTGTCCATCCTTTGTCCATCTTTCTCTTCTCCAGTTGTGGGCACACTAAAGCCAGAGCCTAAATGACATGTCTAGATGGCAAAACACCTTTGGAACAGGTTATAGATTGTGTTTTGAGACTCTTGTTGAGAATAGATTAGAAAGACTGTGATACGAAAGACGCTGAATCTATTTAAATAGATGTTCATGCAATTGGGAGAAAAAATCTTTTGCATTGTAGGAAAAATAGAGGTGTTGTGAAAATAGCCGAGCCTTGATAATAGACTAGTTTCTGACTGATCTTTTAATGATATGATCTTATTATTCTCACTTAAGTATCAATACAAGTAGATTATGGTGGACTACAAGACTGTATTTCTTAGCACTGTCAATCTGTCAATCAAGAAAAGTGTGCAGGAGTGTGTGTGTGTGTGAACGAGACGCATGTGTGTGTGTGGGTGTGAGTGAGAGAGAATGAATGCGTTGGGGTCTTTTCCACCCCAGAACGTAATTGTGACTTTATATACACTAACAAAATAAACAGATGAAGAAAACCTTTATTCATTCATTCATTCATTTATATGAATAAAAGGGCAGCCGGTCTAGTGGCGTTCATCCTGCAATCAGGAAGTCGTGGGTATCCTTGAACAAGGTATCATCCCCACACACTGCTCCCCAGGTGCTGTGTTCCTGGCCGCCCACTGCTGAAAGGGTATAAATACAGAGGAAGAATTTTGTGCTGTTCACACGGTGTGCTGTGATGTGTTCACGTATGACAGATTGGTCAGATTTTCTTATCTCAACAAAAGTCAGGGAGAGGGCTGGACCCTATTCCAGCAGTCTCAGGGTGAAAGGTGGAGAAACAACAGTCCATCGCAGGGCAGCATAAAAAAAAACAAAACAATGATATAACAATTATACACATATGGACCAATATACCAACAGGGACTTTAATGACATTGCATTCAAACTCATAGACTTTAATATTTGGTTGCTCCCCCTTTGCAGCTACAACAGCTTCCACTCTTCTTGGAAGGCTTTTCACAGTATTTTGGAGTTTCTGTGCGAATTTGTCCCCATTCACTCTGTAGAGCAGAGACTGATGTTGGATGAGAAAGCTTTATGGCATCCAAAGCATTTATTCAAACTGGAGTCAACATAAACATTGTGAGATAACTCAACTCGCTTGAGGAAGAACACAAACCGTCACATCATCTAACAGACACCAGGACTGCAAGGGATGGAGGAGGAGGCACCAAAAGACAAGCCTGGAGCTTCAAGTACAAAAGTAGTAGCTCAAAAGCTACTTAAATCACCGAATCCTTTATGCAGTGGAAATTCTTAAGTCCAGTAAAAATCAGAAAAAGGATTGAAGATCTATTCTGCTTTTTAAATTATTTTGACATATGACAACAGTGTGAGCAACAGCAAAGGAGTCCACGAGCCATATACTGTATATAAAAAAAAAACACATGCAGAATGAGTTAGCAGAAGTGAAAGTATTAGCATTTGCATTCATACCTACAGTAAGATTTGGTGTCTGAAGTTGCTCCTTTGTTTTGCATGGGAGCTTCAATCCCTATGTAGCTTAAAATCCAACAATTAAATCCTGCAAGCTGCATTCCTTAAAGGTATCAAGCAATCTCTTATAGACGCACTTATGTGGTTTCTGACAATGTATACCAAACTGCTGTCTAAACAGATATCCTACATCCTAACATATATCCCACATCAGCAAAAAACATTAGCAGCAGAAAGTCTTGTCTGTTTTTCCATATTTATAGATAACAGTATATCATACATCAGATACCACATAACCAATCTAAAAAAAACAAGCAGAAAGCTCATAAACCATATCATTAAAACCTCTTGCCAAATACTGTGCAGGGGCCTTGTCCCGGCAAAGGCATGGACTCTACAAGACTTCTGAATATGCACTGTGATATCAGGCACCAAGGCCGTTTAAATACATCCTGTTCTGTTAGGGACCTTCATGAATGGGACTATCTCGTCCAGCACCCCCCTCCCATGCTCGAGCAGACTGAGAGGCGGGGAATTTGGAAGTCAGGTCAATGCCTTGAACCCTGTTGTATTCCTTAAACAAATCCTAAACAATTTTCATGCGGTAGAGCTGCTGAAATATCCAACTAGGGAATACATTTATTATGAAGGGGTGTACATGGTCTGCAAAATTGTTTAGGTAGGTGGTGTGTGTTGTTACATGTACGTGAATGCCAGGAGCCAAGATTTCCCAGAAGAACACAGCATCACACTGCCTCTGCTGGCCACCTTCTCTTGGTGTATCCTGATGCCATCTTTTCCCCAGGTAATTCACGCACTGTATCCAATCGTCCCAATGATGTAAAAAAGAACACGACTCATCAGACCAAGCCATTTTTTCCACTGCCATGGTCCAGTTGTTATGCTCATATGCCCATTGTAGGTGCTTTCCGTGGAGGACAAGGTTTAGCATGGGCACTCTGACCGGTCTGCAGCCCCATGTGCTGTGTCATCAGCATGAACTTTTTAAGCAATTTGTGCAACAGTCGCTCTTCTGTGGAATCAGACCAGAAAGGCCATCACAAGGCCTGTTGTTTTGGCCCAGTTGTCAAAGCCGATCAGAACCGGTCTGTTTTTAGAACACATGAACTTTTGTACAACACAAGAACTGACTGTACACTTTGCCAAATATTTCCCACCCATTTAACAGGTGCAACATTTACTTAATCCGTCGGTTCTTTTAATATTGTGGTAGAATGACGTAACCTTTAAATGCTTGTTGGCTGCATTAGATATTCAGCTCCAAACCTCAGACATAAACCATGTCTTGAAACAAATAGTATCTTCACATAGAATCAACTCCTTTATTAAGTACAGCAACTTGAGGCATTTGCACAGGAAAATCAACACCTTAAACACAGAATACAGTGTGGCATAATATGCATGAAAGTACCAGGTAGGATATAATTCATATGCATGTCTCTTAGTGTTCTTCATTCGAAAGAGGAGCTCTCAGAGAGCGCATACAGTGTGAACTCTACATTAAGATTAAATCAGACCCCTGCTTTGAATCATTACTTCATTAATGATCTGGTGGAGCGCAGCCCTGCTTGTGCGATTCGCTGGGGCTTGTTTTCGTGTAAACATGGCCATTTCTTTTTGCTTGGAATGGTAGCTTGGTGTGGCATGTCTACCTGACATCCTAGAGGTTCATCCAACTTGGACAAAAAAAAAACAAAACAAAAAAAAAACACCAATGCATCCATGTTCAGCCTGCTCCACAGTCAGTCTCCCTTTAGTCTGTCTGAATAGAGATAAGGCTCCCTCCATCCCTCTTTTAAAGCATCATTTTTCAGTAGGAAACAAAAACATTAAAACAAGTGCCTGTGGAGCTTCTTGAGGGGAAGCAGGAGGCTGGGCCTGATTGGATAAAGACACAAGGTTTAATTTAGGGGAGGTGGCTCTTCCTCAGCAGGGTGGAGTAGGGCTCAGTTATTGCTGGGTGGGGCTGAGGGGGGAGGGACACAGGCAGAACCCAGAAGTGGGAGCCAATCATAAGAGAAGGTGGGGACTGGGTGATGCTGGGTAGGGCCGTGCTGGTTGCCAGGGTGACGGGTTCAGGTGTAGCGTGGCATCTCACACTGTTCACAGCGATTCAGAGCCGGGTGGTTGAGGAAAGTGCAGCTGTCACAGTTCCACTGAGCGCCCTCAAAGTCCTCATCACGCTGCACTTCAACCGCAGGCTTCACACCCCGTCCTCCTACATCTAACACACACACGCACACAAACACGATGTACATACAGATGTACACACGCACACGCACACGCACACAGTGAGTAGAAATGGACAGCAAGTAGTACCAAAGCTAGTTTTGAGTTAATGTAAAGGGGAAAACAGGTATATGTCTATACACATATATATGTATATATTTTTCATACCAAAAGATGCAGTTAATTTTTTAAGTGCCAAAACTGGCATACATAACCACATTTTGAAATGGCACTCATTTTTTTGACTATGCAGCTGTATGCAAAAGTTTCATCTCCCCTGTTCAGATGACATGTAAAATACATTTGAAAACCTGCACTACATCTTCTAGGGAAATTAAATACTTAAACAACTTCAGAGCACAGTTTCTCTCTATTTGATGAGCGTGGAATTAAACCATTATGAAATGTACCATCATTTCAACATACCACAATTTGTGTTTTTCTTTAAAAAAAAAAAAAAAAAAGAGTAGATCTGCATTAAAATGTGTAGAGGTCTTTTCCACAAAACATCACTTGTAACTGATGTCACAAAAACTGCTATACGTCATTCACTTAATATCTTACTTGAGGACTAACTATCAAAAGGAAGAGTCCGGATTGGACATCCAACCTGCCTCTCATCGCCTCATTGCTACAATGTTCAGCAGTGACACTCAGGCTGAAATTAACCGTGTACGCACACACGCGCAAGGCTGCACTTTAACACTGTAGTGTTGCCCAGTTCAAAAGATCGCCCCGGCCCTGCAACAATGTGGTGATGTAAACCCAACAGAATGGTAACACAGTATCACACCATCTAGTCACTTCAGAGAGCAAGCAGAGGTCAGAGCGAATTAAAACGGGACCAGGGCAGGGGAAGAGTGTGAGTAAAAGCTAAATTTAGTGTGTCAGAGGAAAACCAATAGCCTCAAAAGACTGAGAGCAGACCGGATTGAGGATGGCTTTAACTCTTATCCTTAAAAAAGTGGCTCACAACAACAGGAAAGTGGTGTTTAGACTACAGAAAAAATTTCAAGCACAGAATAATATATCAATGCACATTCACACACACACACACACACACACACTAACATAAATATATATATATATATATATATATATATAAATGTGTGTGTATGTATGTATGCAGAATATACACACAACAAATAAGAAAAAAATGGTGGAAAAAAGTGCAGACAGTTTAACCAATATTTATGTTACACTGCACCCATTCCTACACACTCCAAAATAGGTGGGACAGTAAAGCATTTAGATTGACTTCATTAGATTAGATTGACAAGATTGATTTACCACTTAGTTTTGTTGGCATTCCTTCTCACAATGCTTAAGACATTTTGCCACTGAGGATACCAAGCAATGAAGCATTTCAGGGTTCTTTTTGTACCATTCTACCTGCACACGTCTTAAGGCATGCAACAGTATGGGGCAAGTCAATTATTCATTTCAGAATTCTCCAGACGTTCTCTACTGGGGACAGTTAAGGACTGCAGGCAGGCCAGCCTAGCATTTGTACCCTCTTTTTCCGTAGACATGCCTTTGTAATGTGTGCTGAATGCGTTTTTGCATTGTCTTGCTGAAAAATTCATGGACAAGCCTAGAAAAGATGTCGCTTTGAAGGCATAATATCTAAATGTAAAAATCTAAATGTACATTTCTGCATTAATGCAGCACCACAGAAAAAGTTACTTTCATCAAGGACACAGACACAACCTCATACTGAGACAGGACCTGGCTTTGGAACTTCCAGAGGGCTTCAATTTCTTCCAAAATAGATCTAGAATACTGAATTTTCTGACCATAATACATGATTCCACCATGTGATGGTGCTTCCTGTATGCCTCCAGGCCCAGAAAAGTCAATGCTGCTTCTGGGCATGGGTAACACAGGGCTTCTTCAGTAAAGTTTTGCCAAAGAATTCATTGCTCATGTGGTTCTAGTGATGTCTGAGGGATCGGAGATGACAGGTGTTCAGTTAGGCTTGCGCTCTTGCCCTTTGTGCAATGAAATGCCTCCAGATTCTTTAAATTGTTTAATGATATTATGCATTGTAGAGGCCGAAATATGCAAATCCCTTCTATTCTTGCTTTGAGAAAAGCAGTATCCAGGAAGGAGAAAACTATTTTAAAGACTTCAATCATTTTTCACACATTTGTTGACAAACTGGAGATCCTCTTCCCATCTTTGCTCTAGGTTTTGTGGATACTATTTTTGTATTCCAATAACCTGATCACCTGCTTGAAATCGTATCAGTATTTATTAATTTATTTTAAACCTCATTACTAGCCCTATATTACCTCAGTCCCAACCTTTTAAAAATGTGTTGTGAGCCACACACATGTATTATATACCTGCATATAATACTTTCACAGAGCCACTTTCCTGTTTTTTTAATGTTGTCAATGAACAGTTCTCCAGGCTTCCTGAAGGACTTTAAAAGTTCTGTCATTTTCAGTCCAGTCCCTGAACCTGACCAGTTTCAAAGTAAGACTCTCTGTCCCCCCAACAGTATTTACCCTCTGGACACTTAAACCGTCTCTGTTAGCCATAGAGGACCTATCTGCCTATAACCTCGTTCACTGAGGTTCTCTCTTGTATTTATTCTCTATTCTTGTTCCTTTCTCTGGGTCGACCCAAGGAGGACGGGTTCCCCTTTGAGTCTTGGTTCCTCCCGAGGTTTCTTCCTCCAGCTCAGGGAGTTTTTCCTCATCTCTTGCTTACTCACTAGGGGCTCGGACGTGGACTATGTAAAGCTGCTTTGTGACAACCTGTTTGTAAAAAGCGGCATATAAATAAAATTGAATTCAATTTAATGTTTTGTCTGTTAAGCCACAGCCACACAAGCACAACAAAACACATCATATTTAAGACCTATCTATGCCAAATAAAATACAGTTTGACAGTCCTAACATACTTTTGTACCAGCAAGGTGGTTCAAAGCAAAAATAATGAAATTATGTTTTGCACAGTACTGTATGCATTCACTCATCACTGGCAGAATAAAATCTTCGCCAACATGACAATGTGGTGGCAAAGAAGCATTCTACACGTTTTTTTTCTCTCGAAGAGTTATGATTTGAATGTGTACTGGAGCTGGGGGCTGATAAGGCGTTCCTAAATGACCTGCTATGGGAAAAAAGGGGGGGGGGATCATGAAAAATCCTCACCTTTTTTCCCTGGTTTGGGCGGTACAACCGGACCAGGCTGAATGTTGTCATAAAAGTTGTTCACGGCTTTTGGGTCAAACTTGCCTAAAGAAAAACAAAATGCATTAATCGAATATCAAGTTCTTCTTACACAGCAAACTTATGGAACTTGGTTTAGGCACCAGGGCACATGCTGGAATAGAAAAGGTCCCAATACTTTTGTCCACATGGTGGGAAAAAAGCTTCAACCATCAAATCTGAGATAAATAAGCAAACAAACAAACAAACAAACAAACAAACAAACCACAAAAACATATTGCTGAAGGACAAAGCAGATATCACAGCCAAAATAGTGTTTACATACAGAGCAGCTTTCCTTACAAGCCTAATGTGACTAATGAAGGACTCTGCAATGAGCAGACGTGGGAGCTCATTTGTTTGGCCAAAATGAAAATCCCGTTTCACCAAAAAAGCTTAGTGCATTGGTTTGTTGGCTATTTGTCACCACTGAGTAGAACGTTTCTTCAGTCACATTTGTGTATTCAGTGTGTTTATTAACTCAATAGAATCATGGAGACACTAGAGATGTCAAATTTAGCTGAATCATTTCCTGAAGAAACATAATGGAGCTGTTGGGAATAAGAGGTTTACACAAAGAGTAACTGCATTATCAATTGAAATAGGTGTGTTAGAGCAAGGAAACGCAAAACTGTGTTTTTCCATAATCCTTGGAAATAGGTGTAATAGAGCAAGGAAACAAAAAAGCGCTGCAGTGACTATGCAGAATTTGACGCCAATAACCTCTGAGGAATAATGTGCGGGTTCAAGCAGTAGCCCAGCATTTTATTTATTCCACACAAGAGGGAGATGACCTTTCAGAGCAGTGTACTGAGGGTGTGGTCTGATTTCTATTGGCATTAAAATGCATCCTGTTAGCGGATGTCCACATTCCAGCAAGCCCTCTCTTTAAAGTCAGGTGAAACTGTGCATGTGATCGTAAGTGATCTCTTGCTGTAAAATGTCTCTCTCTTATTACTGATTCAGCACAACTGCCTCTTGGTTGTAGGCTCATGCATTTTACATACTTTTTACAATGAATTAGAGAAACTGAAAAACCACGAGTAAAAACTGAAAACAGAAACTAAAACTGAAAAAGGCACAGATACCACATGCTTGCTTTTAGTTCTTACACAGAAAACCGTGGAGGATCTTTACATTTTATAAAAATAACAAGCATGTAAAAAAATGCTTTAAAAAAGAAAAGATACTAAGTGCAAAAGTCACCACTGGGCCCTTCCTATACAGGGAAGTCATCATTGATTTGTATTCGTGTAGATTAGTGATTACAGCTTCAAACTTGTCAAGATGAAAAGGAGACTCAACCATCAAGCCACATCAAAGCAGAACTGAAAACTAATATAGATCTTAAATAATACAAGTCATCCACTGCCCTTTACTGTTTGGTCTGACATCATGTTTATTACAGTATAGTACTGTGATATTACAATCGATACTGCATGACAGCACAAACTGGAAAGGAAGTCACAGTCGCCAAGATGGCTGCAGCCTCTTATACACAACCCATTGAAGAATCACAATATATTTTTATACGTTTTGCCTTTGTGACAATTACTATCCCTAGTTCCCAACCTGACAAAAAACTACTTAACAGAAATTAAATTCTTAAATTTTGCTGGTTCACTTTCTTTTACACAGACTGTTCAAAATCATACGGAAAGCGTTAAATTATCTTAATGCATTACGGTCCAAGTTGAGAAGTTAGTTTACAGTAAGCCCAAGCTATTTGCTAAACCCATGAACTGTGTGGTGATGGTGGTGAAAAATGACAAAGCTAGAACTATAGGGATCTCCGTCAGTCATGAACAGTCAGCATAATACGGAGTCATGTTATCTGGTAATCTGTGAGTTATGGGGATACAAAGAACGAAACACATTACGTTATAAACCACCAAGACAAAATTTAAATTGATGTTTCTTTTTAAAATTGTAAAGCGAACACAGCCCAGCGAATTTATTTCTCTGCATTTAACCCATTCACCAAGTGAGGCAGCAGACAGCCAGGAACACAGCACCCAGGGAGCAGTGTGGGGACAGTCCCTTGCTTACAAATTAACTGCATGGTAGTTCCAACACAACCTCAAAATAAGATGGGAGTCTTCCAAACATACTCAAATAATATGAATAGCTGTAGGAGCCCAGTAATACAAACAATGTGCATTAATGCACAGTGTAGACGGGTCTTCTGTGTGTGTACGTGTGTGTGTGTGTGTGTGTGTGTGTGTGTGTGTACCTCTTGACTGCAACAAATCTGTCTCCTTCAAGGTGCAATCAATGTCAATCTGGAGTTGTCTGTTTTGCGACC
The DNA here is from genome assembly GCA_037974565.1 of Clupeocharax schoutedeni. Lineage (NCBI taxonomy): Eukaryota > Metazoa > Chordata > Actinopteri > Characiformes > Alestidae > Clupeocharax > Clupeocharax schoutedeni. Next base: position 15,719,814 of record JBBPDH010000017.1, on the reverse strand, counting down.
GCATTCTCGTCATTTCTTCAGGCTGGAAGATGATGCAGTTGTGTTAGTTTACTAGAAAATGGTACCCGAGAGAGAGAGGACTAATACTCCACAATATTTAATCAAATCATTATTAAATATGGTCATATTTGTCACAAAATCACACAGCAAGGATGTTTCAAACGGTTCATTTGAGGTCTGAAAGTCTATAATTATCCATGTGTATGAGGACTGCAAGGCTGGATTTCTCATTTCGGCAATTAAAGGGGCCTTAACAAGCTTCCTCGAATTAACATGCAAATGTCAATCAATTCATCTCAGAAAAAATTATGCATCTAAAAATTAACACTGATTAATCACACCACGTGACTTTAACCCGGTCCGGTGTTCTGCTGAAACATGCTACTCACTGAGATGTGCTACCGTGACCTTCCACAGAGTTCTACAGTTTTGAGATACAGTGCCACAGCCATAAATATGTGCTCTATGCACCTCTAAAGATCTATCTAGTCTTTTCTCATTTAACTAAAATATATTTTTCTCAGGTTATGCATATTATGTGCCTATTTCTCATCATTCAGTGCTCAACTGTATAAACTGTATAAGCATCAATGTAGCATTTTTCCACAGGGTAGCATGAATCAATAGTCTCTGCTATCGATTTGTGCTGCAGTAGCATTTTTCGACAAGGTAGTATAATTTGTCAGAACACACGTGCCTGTACGTATACTGTCTTTTACACACGTGCTTACTGTCTTAAGTGGAACACACCGAAGCATTTATTCCCTCAGCATATTGCATCATTTTTTTCAGTCTTGTGACCATTACTGCACATGTACAGTGCAAAAACAGTTATTAAATAAAAGACGTTGAAAGTCTGTAGTGATCGATTATTCATTCAATCAAAATTTGTTTACATTTTTAAATACGTTCACAGCAAAAATGTGTGCGATTAATTTAGATGAATTAATCAGAGAGCTTGCTATTAATTAGATGATTTTTTAAAATCACGTGCCATCCCAAAAACAAACAAGAAAATACAAAAACAATAAATACAATGGGTACAACACCTGCAGCCTCTGCACTGTGGGAGTTAACAATTAAACCAAGCACTCTCCTAACGTCTTGCAAGTGTTGCTGCTCATAAGAACTGGGACTGGGCTCACATGGCAAGTGCTAAGTGCTGTTAGCGACACCTAACCTGTGGATCTAACTTAATGATTAATGCTGACCTACTCTCAGCCTCAGATCCTCCACCCACAGAGGTACATAGAGCATGTATTTTGTGGTACACTAAGTCAGACATGACTATCAGCCCTATCAGTATCAGTCCAACGTAAAATAAACTTTATCAAACTAAATGCTAGTCACTTACCATTAGCAAACGCAAACGCACCACTATATCCAGGGGTTGACAAAGTACGCATGCAAGGGATGTACAGTAAAATGCGTGGCAGTTTTCATTCTTCATGGCATAAAAGCGTACCTAATTTGAGCCTCGCTTCTGCACCAATCCAAATTATGTCAGATCGGGTCTGATCTCAGCGCTTCTGTCACTGCGTGCCCGTCCCCGCCCCCTTAACTTCACGACCCGCCCCCAGTACAACATCCACTTGGTCGTTTTGGGCCCTGCAGCCCAAAGCCTGACATGACTGGTCTGCAGGACACATAATTTTAAGCTGTAATGGTTCCAGCACCAAGGTGAGGTGGAAAACGTTTAATATTGGGATGTATCAATTAATTCATGTAGGTACTCACTAGTCAGCCCCTTCTTATATCAAAATATGTCAGCCCCTTCTTATATCATTACATTCACAAAGCAGTTTGTAGAAAATTAGGATGATATCTTAGTGACAGTTGCTCATCTGATGCTACACAGTTTGTGCTAGTCGTCCTCTAATCCTTCATCAGTGGCTAGTTTCTGGCCATAGGTCACTGTTGCCTGGATCTCATTGTTTTTAGGGGGGTGAACTACTCTCAGCCCGCAAGACACACCTGAGCTGTTAAAACACTCCAGCATGAAAATTAGGGTATCAAAAAGAGGTTGAAAATTGAGCTCCTAAAATGATGTTTTACAGAGGTACTGAAACTAGACATTGTATCTGAGCACCCACATACACACTATCACTAAATCCACAAATGAAATGTTATGTGCAAGTGTTAAATAAAAACAAAGCTGTATGAAATAATTAAAACATATTTGAGTATCTTAAAATATTTTTTAATATAAAAAATATATAATTTGTGGATTTAATGTTATTACTGCACAAATAAGTTCAAATTGTGCCATTAAATAATGAGACTTCTTGGTTTCTTAGTGTGACAGCAGGACAAAAATAGTCCTACTTATGAGGCGCCCTTTATGCAACAGTGGAATTTGTCTTTGTTTTGCCAGCAAACTGACTGAAAAATAGATAGGCTATAGATGATCCCAATACGAAAACAATTACGAAGCATTGATCAAAGCCATCCCTGGAGAACCAGGCGAGTTCATAATATTATTGATAATAATTTCTAACTGGTTAAACAAAAGTTCATGAAAAGTCAAGTCTAAGAATGATATGAAGTTAATAGGAGTTGATTATATTAACAGGTCATTCACCTGCCATGGTAACACATGTCAACAGGTCAAAATCATCAGAGATAAGTTTATGTGGGTTTTGAAGTGTTTTTCATGCTGATTTCAAAACTGTGTTTAGTCCCCCCACATTGTTTTTGTGATGAAGCTAGTTCTATATTGCATGATAGTCGGTATAATGATCATATAATAATCATATGCTGAGTGTTTTTGGAGAAACAGTGGTAGCTGCCGGACACTGATCATTATATCTATGCCACAGTGTGGCCTGTCTGACTTCACACTGAAAATATTGAAACAGTTACTTGATTGGTTTAAAAAAAAAAACTGCATGCTCGTCTATTGCAAATCTAGTATTAAAAAGTTGCTGTGAGTTAAAAAAAACAACCTGAAAGCAGATCTGAAATCAGCATGAAAAACTGGTTTAGAAAAGTGTGTTGTGGTTTCTGATGACTACACAATTTTTTTTTTTTTCTCTCTTTGTAATTGTCTAATAATCAAATAAATTTCAGTTTAGGTCCCAGAGAGAATACTGGTGTTTCTCATGGCAACACTTTTGCAGGCTGTGGTGGTCACATAGTCTGTAACCACTTTGCAAACCACCAAGCGGAATTTACACATATGGTAAGCTAGTCTTTTTATATTTCTGTGGTCAACACTTTGCTCAGGCTGTGTTGGTGCCTGCTGATTTTATTACATGACTCCACACAGCTGCAGAAGTTAATTCACCCGACATGCTCCTTTCAATGCATTTTTACATTTGAGGTTACAGTGTTCTGGTGCATGTTTAATATAATTTCTCTGTATGTGTGTCAAAGTACTAAACAGGGGATTACTTCACAAAGCAGGATTTCGAAGATAACGTATGCCTATTGTTATTTCTGTGTATTAGGAAAATTCCAATTGAACACTCCTTACTGTAAAATAATGCAATTTGCTGAACAATCCTGCTTGGTGGAATAACCCCGTGTCCTCGTGCTTGTATCTCTGTGAGGGTCTCTGTACCCGTGGGATGAAGCTTGTACTGTTGACACGTCTGAAGCGTCTCTGCAGTGCGTCATACTCCATGTCGTTCACCTCACTCTTTAGCAACTCCAGCTTCTGCTTCTCACACATCAATTCCTTTAACAGCCGCTCCATCCGTGCCCTCTGGTGCAATAGCAAGGCTGCAAGACAGACAGACAGAACTGCATCACTTTTTCAATGATACACTTGATCAGTTACAATATAATCGAAGAAATATACAAATGATTACCCCCCCCCCACCCCCAGGTGAGATTTTCAATCTACTTTTAATCTTGATTGATAAAGTGGATTACAGAGATACGAGGATTAGCTCAAGGACATAAACAGATTTAAGTTTTATTTACAATGACATAGTTGCTTATATTGGTGGATTCTATGCACTGTATCAATGATGCACTGGACCATCTCTGTAAGCACCATCTTTTATACACACACAGACACATTCATATACACTGCACTCCCAAGCAATCATATACACACCTGAAATATCAAATGCCCGTGTGTGCATGTGCACATCTACACACCTACTAAGAAACTGTCAACCACAGTGTCAAACACACGCTGACAACACACAAACCACATAGTGTGTGTAAATTCTGGCATCACGTGTCCTCAGCATGTCAAAATCAGCTCTGTATACTGTGGAAAATATTTAACCTGCTGCATGTATGCTGCGTTGCCATCCCAACACCATTTTATTCTGTTCTTACTACTTTTATTCCCCCTGCCCCCTTTTGTTTTCTGTTTCCCTACAACTAAAGCATTGCAGTAGTTTGTATTTGTTTAAACAGAATTAATAAATAGTAACTGTGTCACCAGCTGGGCAAAATAAATGTGTAAGTTTTATCATACTGTGAAAGTGAGAATTCTCCCAGAATGACGACAATAAAGCAAACACATCATAATATAACTGAATAACAAATGGGGGGAAAACGCGACAAATCTGTAAGAATATTCCAATACTGCCTGATATAATAGAATGTTTTTAAGTGAAAGTTTGCATTTAAGAGTAGTTTGTACAATGTTCTTGCTATTTATACAAACAGACAAAAGTATGATGTAACTATAACCCTTCATTTTGTCTTTTTTATATAGATAACAGTGCATCATACATTGTCTCAAACCTAATTAGCAAAAGAGATCTAATTGGTCTATTTTTGATTAATTATGATGATGGAGGCATGCTGTCTGCGCAGTGCTAACAGGTGGGCTATGAGACTCCTTTGCCACTACATTAGCCTTTCACTGCAAAACTAAAGGAGCAAACCAAATGTGTTATGACTGACTGACAACATTTAGAGTAAGCGGTGAAAACTGTGTAAACCTCCATCAAACTATTGCTGTGAGGTAAATTTATAAAGAGGAAACAGCAAAGGTGTACATGAACAAAGTGGAAGACATTACCTTGTGTGTAAGCGTAGTCATCTGACCCTGAACTGGAGCGTCGGGGCATGTGGCTGATCTGATTGGTGACATTGCCAGGCAGCGCAGAGATGGGCAGGATAGGGGCTGGGGCACCATGGTTTTCCCCCTGGTCTACAATATTGAGGAGAGATTCTGTCTCCACTGGCGGCGATTCGAGGTGACGCTGGGCCTGGCCAGGTGACACTTTGATCTTGATGTAAGCCGAGTTTGCCGGCTGGGGTGAGGAGGCAGGCCGTGGTCGTGGTGGCCCCCCTTGGTGGAGGAAAACTCCATGATGGAAGGATGACCCCGGGGGGGCCGTCATGCTTATAGCTCTGGATGGTGAGCTTGGGGATGGGCTGCTAGCCATGTAGAGTGCCCCCTGGGACGTGTGCACAGGGGAGTTACTCCGTGGCCTACCCTCCAGTGTGATCTCAATCTGATTCTTTAGGGCGCTAGAAGTCATATAGGACCTGTAGGGCACAGGTGGCCCCTGTTGGTAGGGCATGTTTGACAAGTTAGGTGGGCTAATGGGTAAAAATACATGTGCAGGCTGCTGGGCCTGGTGCTGGGGGGAGCTATAGGGTGACTGGTATGTAGGTGGGGTGTAAGGTGATGGCTGGTACACAGAAGCCCCAGATGTGCCCCATGGAGTGGGCTGGGGGCTTTGTGAAGGAGTGGGGCGCATGTACAGGGCACTGCCACTGTTACCGTATGCTCCAGGTTGAATCTGCAGTGCTTGTGGGACGTTAGGGATGTTCTGAGACAGGGTGACAGTGATGGGGGTCATGTAGCGTGGGGGAACAGGAGTGTAGGTGGGGGACATACCCTGCATGGAGGGGGGAGGAGTAGGGGTGCTAGTGGAGCGTCCCTGATCGGCCATGAAAAAGGGGTTGTATCCAGGCGATGGCGCCATTGCAGCAGGGGCCGAGTGCGGTTCGGCGAAAGCACCCCGAGGAGGCTCAATGTGTCCATCGCTGGAGCTGTGCACCAGCTGCCGCCCAGCAGCCGTGTTAACCTTGGGCCCCTCTGACGGAGGGTAACCCACACTTATGTGCAGCATGTGGTTCCGGCTCAAGTGCACCTCCTCTGGACTGTGGTACTCCTCATACAGGTATCTGTTACTCTCCGCAGCCAGCAGGTGGCAGCATACATCCAGGTTATTGTTGTTCTATAAGAGGAAATGGTAGATGTTGGAGGAAACAACAAAGTAGCACCTGACGCAGCTGACACTTGCACTACAATCCTCAGATGACCCAGATGTGCAGTGGGAAGTAAGAGGCTGAGCAGAAAACGAAATAGTCATTATTCTGCTCCATGCATGCTTTCCTTCCCCTGATTTCTCCATTATGGGTAATTGTGCATAACCAAAGATAAAAACATAATTGCCATCAAAGCATGATTCGGATCCTCCACACAAGGCCCAAACACATAAGGGCAATAAAAGCAGGCTCCAAGTCACTGCCATTATAACAATGTCTATTGTTTACTATTTGGACTACAATCTCTTGCACATTGTACATTGTCATATTGTTTCCCACTGGTACTAAAAAAGGAAACAAAACTCTTGGTGACATGTGTGTGACTTGTCCTAGAACTTGCTAGTGCATTCATCTCCTCACCTGCAGAAGGCACTGAGATACCACGTTCTCTGGGATTTCAGGAAATCTCTGTTTAAGGTCTTGAAGGATGTGGTAGTCCAGCTGCGGCCCAGCCTGTGCCATCCTAAACTCTCTGCGCCCGCAGCCACCGTGGCAGTACCTGCTCTCCTCTCATCTCCTGGATGGACACAGACACACACACGCAACCATGCATATTAGTATTGATCAAACATTCTCTTTCCAAGCCCATGCACATTTGTATTTTGTATGGAACATCAACATCACAGCACACTGCCAGCAAGCAGCGAGCAAGAAAGGGCCCTTTTGGCCTAGACGTGCCATTGCAGCATGACTGCAGCACCGTCGCAGTGGTCCACGTAGCAGATGGCGCACTGCAAGCGGGAGAGCTGGAAAAACACGGGCTCGTCACAACAAAAGTAACCCTGCATGCAGCAGACAAACCTCTCAGAGAAACCTGTGTGTTTTTCTGTCATGTCTCCATACCGCGGGCAACGGAAACACAAGCGAGGCGTGAAAACGTGCCTAAGATGCGTCTGTTACTTCAGTCAGTCGTCCGATAGCCGAGATTAAATTACAGCATCTGTGTTGAATGCTGAACGCACCTTCACCTACCTGAGATCAGCGCCAGAGGGGTTAAAGAGCTGTCAGTCTGCTCTCTATATCAAACCCAGTACTCGGATAAACACCAGAAACCAAATGGGCTGCAAAATCTAGACAGAATTAAACGATGTGCATTAAGTGAGAAAACAACCCGTCCGTTCTATTTAACTTCGGTGTCTTTGAAGGCATCTTGTCAAACCACTACCAGCCCTCCTGATCCGATAAATAGCTAGAAAAGCTATTTTTGTCCCGAGAGAGATAAGAACACGTAATTTAAACCCGGGTTTAGCGGGACTAGAGAAATGACCCTCGTTTAGATCAGACAGCAACATTACTTGTTGAAGTGTGTCCCAAATGTAGGTTTTGACCGAATAACAATGCAATTTAATCCAGCATTTTCTGCTTCTCGCCGTTTTAAAGTTATAAGACACGAAGTGTGCAGATGAGAAATTATTTCGCTGTTAGACACGTATCTATACAGTAACGAGCGTCATTACTTATTAAAATTAAGATTTTTAGTTTGCATTAACTAAAATATGTGTACTCCCTTTCTCTCTTCACTAAACGTAGCCTCAGGTGCTCTCTCTGATGGGGACAGGAGCATTTTAGTGGGGGGGAACCCCTAAAATACTATCCAACAGCAAGTTTAGTTTGTTATTAATTAATTTGTTATTTAGGCCAACACATGCACCTCTTGTGCCTGTGGACAAGCAGTAAAAAACCTATTTTTGAAGACAAAGTCAATAATAGCTCAGCAGGATGGATTAGCTTGAATGCTAGAGTGCTGTCAGTATGGCGTAGCTTGTTAGCCGTGTCCATAACGTTTTGTTTATCGGTGCTCAAAGCGTTTTCTTCACCTAGACAGCAGATTTACACCGTGGCAACGAAACACACTCACGCGAAACGGCTGAAGCTGTGTTCGTCAAAGACTAAAATAGTTCAGCTGCAGCCATTGACAGATCTCAATAGCCTGTTAGCATTAGCCTGCTAACCCTGTTTGTTTACAGACACACATCGCAATTTATGCTCCCGAGGGACTCTTACAAAACAGCTGTTTTCTTTTAAGACAGAAGAGGACTTTATCAACAAACGGCACGGCTGAGCAGGACTGGGGCCCTCTCTTTAGAAGACGTTAGCCATGACTAGATCCCCAATAAAACACACATTAGCCGTGTGTTGTCCACGCATTTTAGCACTTTTTGAACTCTTTTAGCTATTTATATGTAGTCAAGTGAGACATTAGTTGAAAAACACGATATTGCCACTGTAGAGTGAGAAAAAAACCCAAGCTCCTTGTAAATATTCACAACTCAAAACAGCCCTCTTGGTGTGTCCATGATAATATTATGCTAAGTATCTATGTGGTGTGTGAGGATTAGACACTCTGATCATTTATCAATCTAGTTATCACCCTCAATTTCAGATACTTTGATTAACCTACCATTAGGTGTGCGGCAGACAAATCTGAACACGGTTACCTGTGATCAGAGAAATGTTTGATCGTTTTTACAGACATACCTCTTATATTTCTAGAAACTGGACTTCGAAGAAGAGACCACACCAATGGCACAAAGTGAAGTATATTTGGAAATATATGGAAATAAGACTTTGAGTTTTCTGCAGAACAACATGAACATGGTGTAAAATTTACGCAGCAAAACCTGCAGGATTTCGAAAGTGAGCTGTCAGAGCTGACCAGAGCCTCAGAGAGAGAAACAGAAACACTGCAGTACCGTGAACTGCTGCCTCGCTGCCATCAGAGGTCCCACTCAGGACTCAACTCGCAGTATCTTTTTCGTGATCCGCAAGATGATTTAAGTCCTTACAGAATTCAAAATCCTACTCTTAGCCCAGTTCAACTATTCTCCAGCTAGCCTGCTAGCTTGTCGTCCCGTCTTTTTCTTCTCAGCTTTGTTCCCCTCACATTCAGACAGTGTGTTTCTGCCATCTACTGGAGCGGGGACCCAACATGCCCGCCTCTCCTTCCACCTGAAAATTTCAAGATCAACTGTACTTTATATACCGGTTGTATTGCTACAGACCTGATTTTCAGAGGCTAGCCCCCATACTTCCAGTGAAGGACAATCTTAATGCTTCAGCAGACCAAGACATTTTGGGCCATGCTTCCAACTTTGTGGACACGGTTTGGGGAAGAACCTTTTCTATTCCAGCCTGACTGTGTCACAGTGCACAAAGCAAGAACCATAAAGACTAGTTTAGTTTAGTGTGGAAGAACTTGACTATCCCACACAGAGCCCTGATCTCAACCCCGTTCAGCACCTTTGGGATGAACAGGAACTCAGATTGTGAGCCAGACCTTCTCGTCCAACGTTAGTGTCTGACCTCATAAATGCTCTACAGAACAAATAGGCACAAATTTCCACAGAAAAAAAAATACAATCCAAAATCTTGTGGAAAAAGGAGGACCATCTCCATATTAAAGTCCATGTGTTTGAATGCAATGTCATTAAAGTCCCTGTTGGTGGAACGGTCAGGCGTCCCAAAACGTTTCATCCATAAAGTCTATTATAATATAAGCAGAAGAAAAACTCATATGATAAACTTAAACATAAACAAATGCATTTTAACTGCATTTATTTACATTACTTTTTTATATGCTATTTCCTCTTATATATAGTTAATTAATGTTTTAACATAATGACTGCATAATAATGTTTAGAAATGTCTATGGCTCCCAAACATACAAAGTACTCAGTGGCGCTACACAGCCTCGGTGCAACATGCTGACCTATATCCATTGCTGAAAGTGCCTACAATACAAACAAGCATCTTAACTAGTCCATCAAGCAGTGGAAGAAGCCGGCCTGTTCTGATGATTTATGTTTTCTATTACATTATGTGGACGGCCGGGTGCATGAGTGTCACTTACCTGGGGAAGAGATGACGCCAAGACGCACGATGGGAAGAAGGCAGTCAAAAAGACACAGCGACGGCGGGCTGATTAAGTGGTATGTGGATCATTTTCAATAGTAATTAATGTGTTAAAATATTTTTTCTGCCAGTATCATGATCAACCCAATTATGTTAAAACAATGTTAGGGTCCCATGTGTCTTTGTAGCCCTAATCAAGGGCTTGTATGCTTTATAGCAAGAAACAAACCTGAACATGATAGTGTGGTAAATACAATGTATCACAGTACAATACAAGACACAGCAAAGCAAAACTAGGCTCCAAATACAGTACTAAAATACAGTACATCAAATTTGCAGGATTTTGTTTCATTACAGTTCATCGGTCACTTGTTGGCATGAACAAGTTCAAAGACTGCTAAGGCAAAGCGGAAGTTGGTTAAAAGTAAAGAAAGGATAGAAAACAAGGTACAGAAATAATATTTAATGGAACAAAATATCTTGCTTTACTGTTTGTGCCTTACGTTCATTTTACTGAACTTTTAACAGTAAGCAAACAAAAAGTAATGCACATTATTATTCTATTATCTGAATACAGGAGCTTCAATGACCTTCGAATTTTAAGCCAAAAAGTTCCTTCCTTATTTGTTCTTATTTGTTTGCTTGTTTTATGTTCATACTTGATGAACTCAGTGTGAATTCACCTTGATTGATGCTTTGGAAACAGAGGACATGCTGTAGATTTTGATATAGAATATGTGTCTTACTAAATCATGTTTGCCTCTGTAGGTGATCATGTATTTCTCAGCATCATCAGTCATAGCCCAAATGCGGTGTCCTCAATATATATATATATATATTTTTTCCCCACAGTCAATTTATAATAAATAAGTGGAATTGAACTGTGATGTCTGTAAGACGTGTGATGTCTGTAACCTGCTGGTTCAGAACAGGAGTCTGTACTGGATGTGCGCTGCACTGAGAAATGCCCCAGTGACTGCAGTAAAAATGCCTTGCCAAAAACAGCTTTAGCAAAAATGCAAAAGTGGCAGCTCAAAAAGCTGCTAAAGCACCAGATAACTTACAAAACTGCAGTGGAACAATAAATAAATAATAAGGGAAGTTCTGTAAGGTCACAATGTGTTTGCCAATATTCTATGTACAAATCTGAATGGCTGAATTATGCTGATGTTTTAAAAATCAGTGGACTTTCACTTTGTGCACATATCAACCGATTAATACAGTATGATTTGACCAATTTAATAAGTGCTACTGCAACTTAAGATGGTCAGACCATGCTCATATAGTCGTTCCATAAATTTCAGGGAGAGAGAGAGAGAGGGAGAGAGAGAGAGAGAGAGAGAGAGAGTGAGAGACAGAGGAAAAGAGAGGGTGTGAGAGAGACGGAGAGGTAGAGAGAGAGTAACTGTAATTTGCCACTGGGTGGCAGCATAATTTCTATAGGAATTCACAGCCTTGTTAGAGATGTTCTGCTTGTATAACCTAGATTGGTGTAGCCTTTCCTTCCTTTATTTTTTTTTAACAAAAACATTTATACTTTCTTAGAATCAGCTTAACACATGTGTATTTACAAGTGACAGCTAAATGTAAAGGGCAGTGTTGCTCAGTTTCTTGAAGAACGTATACTGAACATGTCTGCATTATAAGACAGAAGCTCATAACTGATATAATGCAGTTTGCACATGCTGCTTATCAGCACCAAGAAACCAGTGAGCTGAGTATGCTCCTGCCTTCACGGCCATTTTTATGAGCAATCCATTCAAAGCTGTCCCTTATCAACACACTTCGCTCCAACCTCATTTACATTTTACATTTACAGCACATATTCTACATACATATGTGCTTTGTAGCCCACAAAAATGCCCTCAAATAGCACATACAGCTGGTAGCAGCTTAAGATACTAACAGAGATGGAGCTGGAACTCCACCAGGGCTCTATCTGATCCTCTCACAAGATAGTTCTTTTGTTATTTGTGAAGCTTGTGTTAGTGGAGTGAGTGTATGACATTAGCATGTATTTCAGTATTCTACGTGCTCAGTTAAGAGGTAGGGCTTCAATTTCCCTTTGAAGACAGGGAGGGTTCTGATGGACAAGAGAAGTTCATTCCACCACTTCTGTGGCAAAGTTTAGAAAAGTCTTGAAACAGGCCATCAATCTTTGAGAGGAAGTGGGTGAAGTTGAGCTGTTTTTGATGCTCTAGGAGTGCAAGCTGAGATCTGTGGTCTAATCAGTGCTGATAAATAAGGCAGAGCTCAACCACTTTTGGTTTGTAGCTGAGTGTTAGAGTTTTAAACCTAATCTGAGCGGTTGCTCACAGGAAGAGAGTGAAGGCTTGGCAATCATGGAGTAAGGATTTTGGAGTATTGAAGACCATGGGTGTTGCATTCTGAGTCAGTAAAGTATCTTTTGATGACAGTGATCAGAAGTTACCTTTTCAATTGCTTCAATCCAAAGAAGGTTCATTAAAATAAAGAAAACTTTTTTTTTCAAGAAGAATGCTTGGAATTTTTCTCAAGTGGTGAAAGTTCCAAGATCTCTAAGCATGATCAGGGCTTTGAATCATGGGAAAGTTATTCAGGATTGATAAGTCAAGCTGGGCTGACAGCCAATGCTTGCCTCTTGCAGGCCTTAATTTAGCCTGCCTCTGGTAACTGATAATGCTACTATTAGGTCTCTGTAAGCAGATACAGATGAAACTGAGGCCTCTGCCCTCCATTTGAAGAGACTACCCAGTATAAGATGGCTATGTTCATGTACCACTGTTTAGTTAATTTCTGTTTAGTCAAGAAGCAATTATTGGGCTGAAAAATGGTAAGTGTTGCAAACACTTAAAATTAAAATAAAAACGTAGAATTGATCTGTGATTGATAATATAGTAGCAGGACTGTGAGTAAGGGTTTATGTATTTTATTTTAAAAACAGATGTTATAACTGCTGGACTGATATGAAACTTATTTAAAGTTCTATGCTGAATAAATTGCAATAAATTCCTGTTGTCAAAATAAAAGTTTCAAAACTTCAAACGCTGATCGTGCAATTGGCATGTCTAATGTCGACTAATGTCAAACCATCATGACAGATGAAGCCTGCAGGTCAAAACAGAGCAAAGCATCAGGAATGAAGGTTTGCAGAATCCGGGTCCGAGCTACAGGCAGCAGAGGCAAGGAAAAACTCTATACAGCTGCAGGAAGAAACCTTGGGAGCTACCAAGACTCAAAACAGGAATGCATGGCTGACACTGGGTAACAAAGGACAGTAAAGTGTCATGCGTGCACACACCACAGTGTTAACAGCAAGAACATTTTCCTCTGCTTTTGACCCATTCACAGCGCCAGGAACACAAGCAGCCAGGAACACAGCGCCAGAGAAGCAGTGTGTGGGGAGATAACCTCAGTGGTGACACTAAAAGTCCTGGGATTCAAATCCATCACCTTCTGATTGCAGGAGCAACTCCCTTACCACTAGGCCACCAGCTGCCCAACTTGGACGTGTGTTCCATTACAAATAAGTGACCCGTACCCAAGCCGTTTCCTGAGCTGCCACGGCTCTGCTTGATGACAGGGCCGAAAGCAGGTCACAGCCAAGCTGACATCATCACTGCTTTCTGATTAATTCGAAATGCTGTCATCACAACCTGTAAAGATGTGATTGGGGTTTTTTTTGTCTGTGAAAAACAACAATGGCGATACTAACTAACAACTGGGAAACAAACGTGCAACACAACTAATTGTATGGACTGAAGATCAAACTAGACTATAAATTAGACTAGACTATAGGCTTATAGAGTTAATCTGTTTAAATCACAGACTTGTATTGGTTTGCACTGTTACCTAGTGGGTACCATAGTCTTCTTTTGCCACCATGCTGTACTTATAATGAACAATGACACAAGCACATCATGTAAGCAAAATAGAGCCAGGAACAACCTGGGATTCATTCTCAAGCCTTTCATTAACAATGAATTCATATTTAACCAAGAAAAATTAAACAGAAGCAAGTGATGCTTATTAAAAACATTTTCTTCATTTCTAACATAATCCTAAACTACATTAACTACATTATGAAGAAAAATATTACAGTATGATGGTTCTTCCTTCATCCTGGCTAGTAATCCTCTTTGTGCCCTTTCCAGTTGTTTTGAGCCTTCTGAGAGCTGCTCAGACTCAATAGGTCATAGGCCATCTTCATTCAGTAAACGATCCCATAATTGTATTATTTCATGCATGGCTACCTTTCACAGATAGTATCAATAAAACCTCTCTAAAAGCATGAGGAAGAATCGGTGAGAGGAACCAGACTCAGAAGATTAAACACACTAATATCATAAGGAAGAATCACTGAGACCAATCAAGTGAAAGTGATCATTCTGTCATATGTGAACACACAACAACACAAAATTCTTCCTCTGCATTTAACCCATAACAAAGTGAAGCAGTGGCCAGCCAGGAACGCGTCCCCTGGGGACCAGTATGTGGGGACAGTACCTTGCTCAGGGTACCTCAGAGGTGCTTAGCAGCCTTGGGAATTGAACCCACAAGTTCCTGATCACAGGGCAAACACCCCAACCGCTAGGCTACCAGGTGCTTAGAGAGGACCTGCTAAGAGTATGAGGAAGAGACACGGAAAGGAATCAGAATACAGAGCCTTGAACTCACATTGCAAGCACAAATTGTATCTTTATGTGACAGACCAACACGAAGTAGTGCATAGTTGAAAAGTGGAAGGAAAATGGCACATGGTGTTCAAAATGTTTTACAAATAAAAATCTGAAAAGTGTAGCCAGTATTTGTATTCAGCACCTTTACTCTCATAGCCCTAAAGTCCAGTGCAATTGCAACCAGAAGTCACCTAATTAGTAAACAGAGTCCACCTTTTGGGAGTTTAATCTCATTATAAAAGGAACTGCTCTGTGAGGGCCTCAGAGGTTTGTTAGAGAACATTCTTGAACAAACAGCACCATGAAGACCAAGGAACACACAAGACAGGTCAGGGATGAAGTTACATTGTGTAGGACACTCCTATGTGTACCTGTATATCCACAGTGTTCATACACACACACATTTTTTTATAGCCCACTATGTACATATACATGTACATATATAGGTTATAGATGCACATATATTTGCATACACATGCAAATGTCTATGTTTTTTATATATATATATATATACATTTTTTTTTTTTTGTAAAGTGTACTTTTTATCTTGTTGCATTGCATAGCTTTTAATCTATTGTTTTTGGTCCTCTTACCTTTGTATTGTCCACTTTCTTTCCCAGCAATGCAAGTTTCCCCCTTGTTGGACTAATAAAGATTTATCTTCTATGATATGCTTACAAGGAAGATGAAAACAGAAGAAAGATCTGGGAAATATACCAACAGCGGAAGTCTGATTCTGTGGTAGAGGATGAGAACACATAGCGAGTGATGTGACTGTGGCCCATTCATTCAATTCTCTGAAGCAACACAGATTTTCTTCCTGTTTTGCAAGTTTCAGTGAGCTTACTCATCCCAGAGTGCGCCGTTAAAACATTAAAAACAAGCCCCAGCACTTTTACCGTGGGCCAGACGCGTTTGTTCACCGGGATTTCTAAAAAAGCAGCTTTGACTATGACAATGGCTGCTGTCAAAAAAGCTCAGCACCAGTAAAACGGAGTACACATTAAGAACCCTTGTGAATGACAAGAGTGTGAGTGTTATGAGGGTCGTGTGGAGGCTGCGATGGCAGCAGCTGTGTGTGTGGAAGTGTATGTGTATGTGGGGAGCTGTCTCTGAAGCCCTGATCTCTGTCCACAGGTGGGAGGTTATTTCAAGCCGCCCTCTTGTTATACCCATTGCTCCGGCCTGTGCATTTCCCTTAGGCCTTAGGAATGAAAGAACTGAATCTGCCATGCTGCCCCCTGAGAGGGAACACTCTAGAACTGGCCTGAAAAGAACAAGCTACAGGTTTCTTCAGTCCAGGTGGCTGTTTTTTATGGGATAATGGAGAGTATTGTCACTGTGACCAGTAGCCCTAAATTACAAAGCAGAAATGATCTTACTGTAAAAGTAATAAAGGCAATACTGCAGAATAATGGTGATAACAGATTGTTGTCATCTGGATGCTTTCTTAAAAGAGCTGAGTGTAGATTCGATGTTTTCAGTTCAGAACTAAGTAGAACTACAACAGTTTCCCTGGTCAGTGCATAGAAAAAGAGAGTGAGAGACGCATGCTGGATTACTCCTCAGGTTACAGGAGCTCTCCACAGGCAGTTTCCACATGGCTCTTAAAGACATCTGCCCTTGTACCTCCTTTTATTAAATACTACCTTTTTATCAAGGACACACAACAACCAAGGGATTGCATACAAGCAGCCCCTTAAACGGTTCGCTTGTAACTCAGTCATTAACCTCAAGACTTATTATTTAGTAATCTGCTAAGTATTATTTGGTTACCTTTGTTAATTATTCAGTATCTACTATGTAGTATGTAGTATGCAGTTACTGCTGTTAATGATCCAAAATCCGCTGATTCAGTCAGTATCTATGTTCAATTATTCAGTGAATTGTTTAGTCATTATACTGAATTATTCAGCATCTATTGTTGTTCAGTTACTGCAATGTATTATTCAGTATTCTACTGTGAAACTAGTATAAACTGCATCACAGACCCTCAGTGAATCGATGTGTTATTGTTATTGACATCTTTTAAAATTCGACTAACGTTGATAAAGTATGAAGTAATTTCATATGAATATAAAGTGTTATGAGCGTCCGTTTATATATACTTCATTGGTTGACGACGCCACAACATTTTTGCGAATGATCTCACACAGCCATAGCTGTGTGCTGAAAGTCCATTCTGATGCGTCACTGGATCAGTGAGTCAGCAGCTGTGAAGGAAGCCATTACCCACAGCCTGAACTGGCAAATGGCCCTCAATCACACAGCACCTTCCATCCAAAATGGTTCCCTACTCCTCATCCGGAGCACTGTAGTAGTTGTGCTAATGGGTTTGGGTCATGTTGGATTCTGTCATTACCCAGAGAGAAGGAAGATCCAGAGAGAATCAGAATCGATGTATTGGCTGGGTTCAGTTGTATGAAGGAATTGTTCCAGTTACATTGGTACTTATGGATGGAACAAAACAGAATACAAAAAATGAGCATTTCACTGTTAGTGTCTTTTGTGGAAACCAGGGTCTCAAATCAGAAACCAAAATTAGATACTTCAGTGCATCCTATCAGAATAAAATGGGTGGGGCTTGTGCTATGGTCAAATGAGCTGACAAAATTCACACACACACACACACACACACACACACACACACACACACACACACACACACACACACACACACAAATCAAATATATATATATGTATATTATCAGAAAGGTCTCTGTGATTGCTGTTGCTCCCTATACGTCTCCTTTAGCTGCTGTAGACAGATGTTAAACAATGCTTTTATATTTGACACTATAATGGGGTGTGAATTCTGTTATGGTCGTTTGAGGTATTTGGGTTATCACCCGCTCTGTGTGTCAGCGGTGTGGTGCTCAGTACTGGCAGGAATAGCGCCAGGAAGATAAGACCCTACAGCAGCTCATACAAACACTCTGTGTTTATGGAAATTTCCTAGCCAGGCTTAATGCTCAATAAATCCCCCAGTGCTTCTGCTGCACACCATGATTACCAGAAGATTACATTTCTGAAATTGTATGTAGAAGTATACAGTAGGTTTCTGTATCTATTATTTAAGAGGACATCATTTAAAACTATGGCACCGCCGATTGGCTTCCAAAGCTTGTATCAGCTGAGCATCATTGGGAACATTTGAAATGGGGTAAATGAAACATATCCTGCTTCTAAAGACTCTCTGGACTGCTTTGGAGGAGGTGGAATAACTCAGATTCTTTAGAAACTGATAAAGATGATGGAATTCAGGCTGGCATTTCAGTTTACTGGGGACCTTTGACAGTTTACTGGGGATATTTGATCAAGAATGCGGTTAATTTCCACGAAGCTGATGAAATGACCATTTTTGGCAGTGGACTTTAGATCATACTAATTCCCCAACTGGTCTATCATACTTGAGAAATACATAATCACATAGGCAATTTGTGATTCAGTCGCATCTCATATAATATTAAAAGGAAATTTCCTACATCCTATACACTTTGAAGTGTTTGTCTTGTTTGTAATCAGTGAGTAGACTTTCCATTGGTGTTGTTATGCAGTGCTTCAGGACAGGCCCAGAGGAAACAGGCAGGATAAAAGGGGGCGCCATACGCAAGGCGCGACAGCTGCTGTCCGGAATCCAGTAACTGGCCACTACAGTAACACAGGACTTTTATAGAGAGTGCTGGTGGACACAGGAGCTCGTCCATTTGCCTTTCAGTTGTGGGACAAGGAGAGGAGTTTAACCACAGTGGCCTGGGAATCAGGACTGGGATCTCAGTGCTGACCCACAGACAGTGAGAAACAGGTTCTTATGAGAGTCAGGAGGAGGAGGGACTGTTAAAGAGGTAGGAACTTTTTTTCAAATTATTCTGTATAAAGGTGTGCATTTGACAAAGAGAATGTTATTTATTATAACAATGGACTATTGGATGTTCATGTTTAATTTATTGTTTACTTTTCATTAGTATTATCCTTTTCTAAAATAAAAAGTTCAAAGAGGGAATGCAAGACTGAGCCTGGTCTCTTATAATATGGCATCAGTCAGCACTTAAACTCTCTGGAGATTATTGGTATAATTTGATTATTTGTTTCAATTACTTTTTAGATTGTAGTGTTTAATTTGACATTACATGGTTACAGTCACAATTCCTTAAGATTCAGCAGTTATCTAGGCCTAATATGAATGGTCATGGGCGACAGAGGGCATAATAAATTAAGTTTTGGAAAAGAAAATAGAAAGTCTAGTTTTGTTTGGCTAAATGTCTCCACTGTGATGATAAATAATATTCACATAGTGTCCATAAATAGGCAGAATGGCCTGCATGACAAGTCAAGCTGATCCCGGCCAAGCATATTTTCCAAGACTTATATATCAAACGCCACCTTATATCACACTACAACAATAAATAAATGAATAAACAAATAAGCAAGCAAGCCTCTTAGATAGTTGTTTTTAAGTTTTAAAGTTAATTTTATTTCAAAAGCGATACTAACCAGTTGCTTCTTCAGATGGTTGTAATTTGTGGGTCTTTGTTTTGTGCAGCTGATGCAGAAATGTTTTGTCATCAGTTCCAGTGAAATCCCCCCATGCCACTAATGGTACATCAAATGGAATTTGCTTTCAGAGACTTGTCAATATGTTGCCGCATGAATGACCGTTCTAGGGGACATTCAACACCATTTTCATTGGGAGTAAATACAAATGCATGACATATTGGCTCTGCATCATTTGTGGGCCTTAACCGCTCACAGATGAAAGTGAAGTGATAACAAAACATATCAAAATAAGACATTGCCAACACCCACTAAAACATATCGCTTCACTAAACTCTCAGTGAGAAGAATGACCTTAATAAATAAGAAGGTGAACGCACTTATATTCCACAAACACCCTTTTATAAGTGTGCTTGCATATCTTCACTCACCCCAGATAATAGCGGCTAATAATTCAGAGTCATTTGCTGCTATAACGTACAGACAAAGCTGATTCTCTCACAGAAGGCCCTAGAATTCTCTTGTTCAGAGCTGTATGCCGTGTGTGTGTGTGTTGGCTGACCCCCTCTCAGTCTCGCCACATAGCTGTCCTCAAAAATAGCCAGGGTCACATGGCTCCACAGACAGGGGTTAAAATTAGGCCCTGCATATTGTACTGGGATCCATCTGGCCTGGGCTGGGGCCTCCCCCTGTACCCAGCTGCACCTTCATTTAGATCAGTGACTGAACAGGGATTGAGTGTATATAAAATGTGCATACAACGTCAATAGCATCATTTTTATTATTTTGTTGTGAAGAAGGGCTTTTTTAGGTATGTCTCTCAGCAAGATCTGCCCAGGCCCTGCGTAGCCCCCAAAACATTTATTGGTTTTCCAATTCATCAGTTTTTAAAGTGACCCTTTGGTGAAAAGTCAGATTTAAACAAATGAACCTAAACATAATTGATCAGACAAAACATTCTTTATTCCGACTTTAGTTTTGGACTGGAATTGCATATCTAATGAACTTGGCATGGTGCCTTAATCATTATGCCTTAAATGAACTTATTAAATAATCTTAAATACACTTGCTTATATTGTTTCTGACACTGTCTCATATATAACAGCTAAATCATATAGTCTGGATTTTATCTGTAGCTTTATTCATTTTAGCCACAGTTGTGTTGTTGTGTTAAGACATATGACCAAACATGTTTGATGTGCTGTTTCTTTTAAACTGTGACAAAACTGCAAATTCAACATTAGTGGACTTACGTCTCAAAAGTAGCACTGTGGAGGCTTTAATGTGATTGAATGCTACTGCTAACAGCGAACTCCTGCTCCACCAACTTTAGGCTCATCTGATCCAGGCCCCATCATTTCGTCAAAAAGACGACAAAATGACCGACGTGATGAGCATGCCAGATACAACCTCCCAAAACGAAACAGATAACATCAGTGATACAGAACTCGCCGACGGCACAGACCCTCACACAGAGAACCTCAAAGATGAGGTAAACAACACAGCAGAGATGGATGACATGGGCTGCGAGACCCAGGAGGCAGAAATAAATGGTGTCGCGAATTTACCTGAGGAGACCAAATCCACAGCGTCTAAAGGGCAAACAAAAATGACAGGTAAAGCACGAAAACGAGAAAGGCCCCAAAAGAACCCAGACGCCAGCATCACAGAGGTGGACAACATGAATGATGTGGGGAACATGATGGATGATTCAGCGGAAAACGCGATGGCAAACTTGACAGATGTTGCGCTAAAACAAGAGGTACTGGCACCATTAAGCTTTCGGAACAAATCATGTCCAAAAATGTCCAAAAAAGTACAGAATAAAAACATTCAATCATTCAAGTACAGAATGAAAAAATTAAAAGCTGATATAAGGTTTAGTTCTGGCAGCGAAAAAATGTTCTTAGACTAACATCCTTTAAAGTCTTTTTAGAACACATTCAAACATAGCACATTCTTGACAGTCTTTTGTTTTATAATTTGTTTTATAAGAAACTTATGAAATCCCAGAAGCCAGTGCTAAGGAGCTATGTTCCGAAGACGGACAAAGGGGATGTTAAGAGCAAGTTTGAGGCCATGCAAAAGGTCAGAGAGGAGAGAAACCAGATGAGAAGCCAGGAAGAGCAGAAGAAACGCAAGGAACAGTTCATCAAAGAGAGAGAGAGGATCCGCAAAAAGCAAATAGTCAGTACCTGTGTTCTTATTGCCACTTTTGACACCTACATAGTAACACCCAACCATATCTGTTAAAAGGCACAAAACAGAGATGAGGTCTACTTTTTGTTACTTGTAGTTTTGTATCTTGTACCTCCATGTTGAGCAAGCAAACAAATGTCTAGCAATGGACTTTTATACTTATATTTGCAGCACAACTAACAATAAGGGCAGCATTTAGGCTTCTTTTATATAGTGATAGAAAACATAGTGGCACACAGAAAGTTCTGATTCCACATGCTGAACCATTTTACCATGGCCAACATGGACTTTCATGTGCAGCAGCTACACTGGGGCAGATTTGAGTTAGTTAAAGAAGACAAAGCCAGTTCTCTGAATGGATCACCAATGACATGTTGGGTACGATAGGGTTAAACAAGCAAAAATGCCCTACAGGCAAAGTGTCTTTTATGCCAGCTAGCCACGGCGCAGCCTACTGATCCCTGGCCATGTCACAGCGAGATGGTCCAATCAGTATCCCTGCTGTAGGTCATATGTGCCTGCTCTTATAGGGATTAAGAGCTGACAGGCTGGCTGGGGAGCAGCGTGGTTGCAGTGGTGGTGGCCGTGCAAAGCAGATGATCCCAGATAAAACCTATCTAACCTCCCAACAACTTGGTGCCTGATCCTTTGCAGATAAAAGAACTCCTTGCCTCCAGCGATGAGGAGGACGTGAAGCCGGCCAAGCCTGAGAAATCGTATGTCCCCAAGATTACAGGTGGGTGTGAAAGAATACGAGTGAGAGAGAGAGACGGGACTTTGGCACTTTGGACGTGACCAGCAAGAGCACTAAATCCGTAGCAGCACCATTACTGCCTCTTTAATCTCATTACTGGGGCCAACTGTCCGTTTCTGTGGTGTCCACAGGCAGCGTGAAGGGAAAGTTTGCTGAGATGGAGAAGCAGAGGCAGGAGGAGGAGAGGAAAAAAACAGAAGAGGAGAGAAAGAAGCGTATTGCCCAGGAGACCCTGGAGAAGGCCAAGATTCAGAAGGAGCTGGCCAAGAAGGCCGAGGAGGTGAGCTGGTGTGGTGACCTTTGCTAACATATTCAGGATGAGTAGGAAGCGGCTTGGCTGTCAGTGTTCATCCATCCATACTGAAGGAATCTGGATAAATGTATGTGCGATCATTTAGGTAATCCTCAGATACTACAGAGAAAGAGGAGGTATTTAAAGAACCATTTTAAAGCTTCACCATTTGTGTAGGTTGAATCAAAAACCTGTAATGGAATGGAAGGGCATTTTCAGTTAGCAGGGTGGGGGCCATTCCTGCTTTGACAGTTCCTTTGAGTTGCATTTCAATAACACTTAATTGAGGATTGGGGAGGATTCCTCTCAAGAATTAATCGCAGAGCATGTAAATTAATGGTAGAGTACTCCACTATGTGTTTAACACCCTGAAGATCTAGTGGCATCAATCCCTGCATGCTATCCTGTTAATGGCCGATTCACCCCCTGTTGAGTAAAGAGATTAACCCCTTCAGTGTGGGCACGGCAGTGTTACGTAACGTAAGTTTGTTGGTTTCTATCCAGCGGTGTGATGACTAAGAATACTAGTATTGCACATTTGTAGACTCCTTGCCTACATAAATAGCCAGTGATGGAACATTATGAGACATAATTATTGAGATTTTTAGTAAGAGTGATAATATTTTTTATCATGAGTGCTGGTTAAGTATCTAGCTAGCTAGCAACAATCTAATTCGAGATAATTATCCAAACATGCCTCATACGTTTGAACTTTTAGCTGATGAGCTAGTTAATAATTTGATAACACAATTGTAACCGCCCAGTGCTAGGAAGCTAGGCTAACATGTTGGGAAAAAAACAGTGAAATGAACTAATAGTTTATAAATGTCTTGGTATCTTGATATCTCATTTATGTACTTTGCTCTTGGTAAGATAGTCTGGCAAATATTGTGAATGTAAATATCAGTATTCTAAGAAACTTGGAAGCCTTTGTGTTAGAAATGTGTATTTGAATGTAGAATCATATTCCTGTGCAGTATTTGAAATAACTATGGTGCCACTTGTATGCTGCTTGTCCAGTGGTCCACAATGGGGATCCAGACTCACAGCATTGTTAGCCAAATCCATGCTTGGCTAAAAGCCAAGGCTAGCACATAGTTTAGAATGTGGACATGACTTTATGATAATGTGAGAATGAGCTGTGATAAATGAAAAGGGCATACTAAATGCTTGAACAAGCTTTATTTGATTAAACAATGAGTGATGTAGTAGCTAGTTCCATAAGTTGGATGGTCAACATGGGGTCTGTCTACCATTGAGTCTGTCAGGATGTGTTAAATTAATACGACTGATGCTGTATTCTTCAGGTCTAATGATGGGCTTGAGGAACATACACCCATTATTGGTCCTGTATTCTTCAGGCCCTCCTGAGAATGCAGACTAATAGGTTTAATCTAATATGTTTGAAGGAAAAATTACTATTTGTTAGAGTAATTAAAAAAACAGTTATCCTCCCAAAAACTAGTTCCAGTTTAAAAACACCAGTTTAAAATGTACCAGTGATTGATCAGTTGTCTGTATCTGCATGTTAACAGCAAGGCAGTGGCGCATTGTGGGACCCTAGTAAAACCGACAAGTGCAGACAACATGTGACTGGCAACTGTTTCCCCTCACAGACTAAAATGGGCTGTGGCCCCTGAGCCACTTTTCCGATTGAATTAGTCGCTGCTATCTCAGACTACCCTAGTGTAAAATGAGGCAGCTGAGCCAACGGAATGAGCCTTTCCTGTCAGGCCTTATCTGTAGCCAGTCTGGGCCTGTCTTTGTGTATCTGTAAGGGAGAGGGTGTCAGAGTAATAAGGGCAAATGAAAACAAGTACATGTCATCATTGTCAGTCTCCAATTTTGCATTTTTTAAAAGCATTTGAAAATTATGGCTGCCCTTTATATTGTGCAAAAAAGTCCATTACAAATGGTACCTAATTACTAGGTTTTGTAAATTGCAGTGGTGCTTTAATGGCATTTTACATTGGTGTGTAAACGTGTATGGATTTGGGAATCGCTCACAGCCACTGGTGTTGCTCGCTCTGAAAAGCAATGATTTGAAAGTATCTGATTTAACATAATTTGGACATGAAATAATGTACATTACAACCGTGCAGTTGCTGCTAAAATAAACAAAGATGAATCAAAGAACTGCAAAGAGCTGTCGAATCAATTAAATTCAGTACATTACTTTTTCAAAGTACTCGTGGGAAAGTGTTTCCTCTAAAGAACATAAATGTGGCCATATGTTCCGTTTGACCTCTTAACCCCTTACAACTGCAAAAGTCCTTATGTGGGACTCCTCAACTCATTACTCTTACACATACAGAGCTTACACATTAGTTTCATATTAGATACACTGACAAAATAGTGCATCAACACAATTTGTTAAAAAAATCACATTGAAACATAATTATTGTGTTGAAAGTTATTGAATTATTGTCACATTTTGAATAATTTATCTTACATATTGAACAATTCATAGCAGATAGTGAATCATTTGTTGTGAATATGAAA
Source organism: Clupeocharax schoutedeni (assembly GCA_037974565.1). Classification (NCBI taxonomy): domain Eukaryota; kingdom Metazoa; phylum Chordata; class Actinopteri; order Characiformes; family Alestidae; genus Clupeocharax; species Clupeocharax schoutedeni. The sequence continues at coordinate 15,694,814 of JBBPDH010000017.1, read as the reverse complement.
TAACATAGAAGATGGATCATTAATAGTAAATATTGTAGAATTTATAATGAACACTGAATAATGTGTTTTATGTATTTAAAAGTTCATAGTAACTGAATATTTCATAGTTGAAACTCAATCATTAATAATACTATAAACATTTATAGTAGGTTCTGGCGGCAGTGAACTCACAGGAGGTACTGAATAATTTATAATAACGATTCATAGAAAATTCTGAATCATTTTTTTCTGAATAAAATCTTAACCAACCCCTCATGGGGTTACCCCTCCTACATGTGTGTACACTTAAAAATTACTCTTTAAATTACTTAATGGCAACCAGCATCATTATACTCATACAACGATTTGTAATTCAAACAAACTCAGGAAGGAGATGACAGCCTCCTGGTCCGAGTCGTGCCTGCCAAGGCCCAGAAGCAGCCTGGCAAGATCAAGATGAACTTTGAGGACTTGGAGAAGAATCGTGAGGAGGAGCTGAAAAAGAGGAGTGAAGAGGAGAAGAAAAAGAGATATGATGAGAACAGACTCTCGTTCCGAGAGGCCAAGCGCCGCTCTGTCACCGTGAGCCAGGTCAGCATTAAACGTAAATAAAACTACAACAACAGCATAATTGACTGATTCATAAAGTGTCTGTTACTTCTTAATAAAATTGTACATATTTTAAAGAAGTGCTGCAAAAATGCTTTGAATTTACACAATTCATACTAGGGATGTCCCGATCCGATATTCTGTATCAGTATCGGTCCGATCCTGACCTAAATTACGGGATTGGAAATCGGGAAGGATTTAGAAACGTAATCCGATCCGTAAAAA
>JBBPDH010000017.1:15675695-15686848 GCA_037974565.1 Clupeocharax schoutedeni | reverse complement strand
AGACTCAAATCTATCACAGACCCGTCTCTCTCTCTCAGATCTGAGTCTAACATACCCGCGGTTCAAACCCGGAGGAAGCTAACCCGATTCAGGCTCTGACGCGAGAAGACCACTAGGTAGATTCAACTTTACAGGAAGATGAAGGATAACCCTCTAAGCGTGGTGGTGCAATGTAACAGTAACTTATGCAACTTTTATTGTAGGAATTTATGTTGTAAAGGTTATAAGATGTATAATGTGGCGAGGTTTATAACTTTGACATGATGACGTTAGGACTCGACGGATCAGGTTCAATTGAGACCTCTGATTCGTGATTCGTGAGCCAATTTAATGGTTCACCCAGATGAGTCGTGAATCGCTCAGCTCTAGAGTACAGCAGTATCTCACGCTGCCAAGATGCACTTTCTTTGTGTTTTTTATTTTCCTTAATGTTTGTGTTACGAAATTAGTAAATGATATTTTTCTTAATAATTTAGCACTAAAATGGACATCTGTGGTTTCCGCAAATTTGTAGACATTTTCATGAACAATTATTAGTTAGGTTCTAAGAAAAAGTTAGGTTCTTTGTTTTTTAAAGCTTTTCAATTTTTTTTTCTCGACTCTTTAACAATGGTTATGGTACTGCTGTAGCAATAAAATGTCTGCTTAAAAGGCAAAAGTGTATATATCTTGTAGGTCCCACATTCTTTCTGTGCTGAAACAATAAGAAGAGTAATTAAGTGAACTGAGTATTTGTACAATGTTTCCTTTGAAAGGGGGGATTTTGCCCCCCTCCTATGCTGCTGTAACAGCCTCTACAGCAGAGGAGTTGAACAGGAGTTCTTTGAGGACCCAGTATATTATAATGTGTCAGAATGCTTAATATGCACTACCTCAATGGAGAACATCAGTGTGAGGCCAGAGAAGGTCTATCACTCCAGAAAACTAAGGTGAACAAAATGATGGGTAGGGTTTGTAGCCCTCTAACCAACACCCTGCACTGGGGATGGTGAACTCTGGCTCATGTACAGCTGCTCTAGAGCATCCTATAGCACGAATCCATGCTTCAGTAGCTAGGAAAAGGGAGACCATACGTATAAAAAATGATAATTATTTGATACTAATAAAATGCACTCTTTAGGTCAGTTGTCCTCTGGCAGACTTGGCCTCTGGCAGTGTGTGTTTGAGCAGTGCTTCAGAACATGAATGACCTGATTATTTTTTGCACTTTGTGTTTAAGGAGGAGATCAATGAGAGCACAGAGGTGGTGAGTTCAGAGTATGAGGAGCTGACCAAACTGAAGAGAACTGGCTCCATCCAGGCCAAGAGCCTGAAGGTCAAGTTTGAGAAGATCAAACAGCTAACAGAAGAGGAGATCCAGAAGAAGATAGAGGAGGAGCGAGCAAGGAGAAAAGCAATAGATGAGGAGATTAAAGAAAGAGAAGCCGAGCGCCGTGTGGAGGTAGGAGCCTGCAGGATTTCTCGCTTAACGCTGCAATAAGCGTTGATGCTTCTCGTCTAAGACAAACGTAACAAAATAGGTCGTCTCATGTTAGCTGTTTTGTGGATTGCCGCACGAAAGACAGGATGTGGTTTTATGCCCCACAGGATGAGGACGAGGATAAAAAGAGTCCTGTTAAAATGGAGGATGCTCCCTTTAAGCAGAAAGTGGACATGCGCGCACGGTTCGAACAGATGGCCAAAGCTCGGCAGGAAGAAGAGAGGAGGAGGATCGAGGAACAGAAGCTGCAGAGGATGCAGTTTGAGCAGCAGGAGATTGACGCCGCTCTCCAAAAAGTAAACCTTTCGTGGGCCGCTTTGTTTAAGAGCTAATCGGTGGACTTCTCTGGACACTGCTGTTAATGCATGACGCGGTTAATGCATGACCGAGCTGCATGGGGTGTGCCACTTTTTGCTTTGCCCTTTTATTGTTCCTGAGTCGATCGAAAACGTGAAAACGCTTTGTCGTGTGTCTTGTCAGAAAAGGGATGACGAAGAAGAGGAAGAGGGAAGCATCATCAACGGCTCCACGGCCTACGAGGATGAGGAAGACCATGGCAGGTCAGGTGCACCATGGTTTAAGAAGCCTCTGAAGAACCAGTCTGTGGTGGACTCAGAGCCTGTCCGGTTCACGGTGAAGATCACAGGCGAACCCAAGCCAGAGGTCACCTGGTGGTTCGAGGGTGAGATGCTGCAGGATTGTGAGGACTATCAGTACATAGAACGAGGAGAGACGTACTGCCTCTACCTGCCCGAGACCTTCCCCGAGGACGAGGGAGAGTACATGTGCAAGGCCGTGAACAGCCGGGGAACGGCCGCCAGCACCTGCATCCTCACCATCGAAAGTAAGCTGCCGCAGTGCCCCACTAACCCAACGCATGCCAGGCCCCGTGCCAGGGGGTCATTCAATGGTGAAATGCCCTACCAGCTCAATCTTCATGCCCCACTAACACTAAACACTGCTGGTTTACAGGGGAATTTCACAGATGTTTCACAATTTCTATTGCAACAAGTCATTCAGAGTATGTGTGAAATGTGCTATTTGACAAGTATGTGTAGTGTTACTGTTGCTCACAATGGTGGACATAGGAACCAGACATGTGAAGTTTTTAATGTCTCTAAAAGCTACCTCACAGAAAGTTTTAAAGTAGGGTTAGATTTACATTGCCTAAAACCTAAACAATTGTGTTCTTTTAGTTTCGCAACAAACATATTTAGGCTAAAATTATTAAAAATACAATGGAGCTTTGTTAAGAAAAAATACCCAAATAAATCTTTAGATTTACCACTATTTTACCATTTATTATCAGCATTACATATAGTCAGGTGTAGGTTAGTCTTCATAGGTAGGTCTGGAATTCATAGCAGCTTTCTTTGGCCAAGACCCGCCCATAAGGCCGTTTGACCGACATGTCAAACAACCAATCACAGTTCGTTTCGTTCAGCGTCACATTTCGGGGCGATTGGGGAAAATCAAAGAAGGAGAAGAAAACAAACAGTAAGTCATTGATCTGTTCGTGAACGTATAACAACAATGGCGTCTGCATTACCACATCACCAAATAAGTAAAGCAGTAGGATAACACGTCTGCGATCACACGTCTGCGCTTTGTTTCCCGGTGGACCGAAAATAAACACGACACTCGCGTCCCCCGGTAATCCCAAATTCAACCAATCAGATGACGACTTCGACATTCCTGAAGTGTTTCCAGTTAAGTGTATCATATGCTTCAGACGTTTAGCCAACGTTCCGTGGGCGTGACTTATGAGGATGAAACTAGGTGTAGGTTCACTGGTTGATTTGAATAGTAAATAAAATTGTGTAGACTCCGTGACCCCTGGTCCCCCTGGTTCTCCCAGTTTGCCTTGGTCTTTAGTAAACCATTTCACATTCACTCTGAATGACTTTGTTCACTTATCTTAATAACAGAATTATATAGAACTTTGAAAAAAAAATTGAGATATTCCCTTTAATCCATTTATACTGCTACTCTCATTTATTCAGGTTCTCGTCATTAGAATTTCTCAAATTTTCACTTCCTTTTATGTGACAGATGCAGTTATCTACAGCTACTTACAGTCAAATTATATCACAGATGTAGGTGAAACTAGTGGTAGAAGCATTCTGCTCTGGGTTCCTACCTCTACCTCAACTCAACTGTTAATTATCAAGCCCTTTATCAGTAAAATCAAGGTGAAACTTTGCAGCACAGTGTGTACCCAGCACTACATTTGTGAGTCCCCGTTCCAGGTGGCCTTATTTCTGATAGCAAACAAATAGAGTAAAGTACTTATTCCCAAGCACTGCTGATGCATCTTTCTCAAAATGTGATAACATTACTAATCATGTATATCATACTACTTCAAGTTTCAGCCACTAAACCAGAGCAGTTCAAATACTGAACATACCAGCAGCAACACCTTCATCCATTTCTGTTTAAAAACATAACCTTGCATTGCTACCATACATATATCTACTATATCTCCAAAAGTATCAGAATCATCTAATTAGTTCATTTAGCTACTTTAAGGAGCACCCATTGCTGACATATGTGTTTAGCTGCAAACACACAGCTTGTATAATCTCCATTGAAAATCACCCACAGTGTAGGGCTGTAGATCAATGGAACTGTGTTCACTGGAGTGATGGAGCTCCATTCAGTACTTCTGGGATGAGCTGGAGTGGTGTTTGTGATGCAGAACTAATCATCCCACATCAGTCCCTTATCTCACTAATGGTGTAGTGGCTGAATGCAAACAAATCTTTATGGCAACATTCCAACATCTAGTGTAAAGCTGTCCCAGAAGAGGCTGTTACTGCAGCAAAAGGATTACAAGCTCCCATTTAGGACCAAGAGGAAATGCCAAATAAGCAGGTGTCTACAAACTTTTGGACATATACCGTAGGTTCCTTCACATGAGTATGCTGAAAAAATTTTTTATTCTCCCTGATAAAAAAACAACCAACCCCCAAAATATTTTTTGGCTTGCCCTGCTCATGAATTGGGTTAGTTTTGGTGCTGGGCCTGCTGCATGCTGATATGCCTTCACCTGCTACTAACAGCAAGCGGACTGCGTGAATTTTATCTTCATCTGGATGGTTCCTCTGCCTCAGGCTCATGACGCCCTGTCTCTCTCTCCTTCTCTTTCTCTCTTTTTCCAGCTGAGGACTACTGATGTGCTCCTTTCCTCCCTTCTGGAACTTTTTCCTGTCTTTTATTCTGGTTTTCCTTTTGTAATAAGTTCATATTTCACGGTAGGGCCAAATCAATCAAACAAAAAACTGCGGAGGAAGTGAGTTTTTTTTTCCCACCATTCCTCGCAAGGATATACACTCAATGATGAAGTGCAAAATGTTGTTTACATACAAAAGCTGCACTCACTGTCAGTAACTATTTTTTGTTTTTGGGATGAATTTGTGCCAAAACAGACAAACTGTTCCCATGAGCCGTTACTTACACTCATCGAAAATGAATTGTATATTAAACCATAACTTTGTAGCTTTTTAATATTGCAACAGTCAGCTCAACCCTTTTCTATCCATAAATAAAAGAAGCATCTTTCTTACATTTAAAAGAAGAGTCTCAAAGAAATAATTTTCATTTGACTTTTTCTTAATAAAGCCTCCTTACAGTGCTGCGAAAACACTGTATGGCCAAAAATATGTGGACAATCCTCCTAATTAATGAGCATCGGTGTTAAAGCTACAGTCGTTGTCACAAACACTGGCAGTAGGGTGGGTTGTACTGAAGAGCACAGTGACTTTAAACATGGCTCAGTCATCGGATGGCACCTTCAATCAAGTCATTTTGTGAAATTTCTCCCGTTTGATCTGCTCTGACCATCTGTGCTAATACTGTGAAAACAGAAGAGCAATGACAGCTGTGTTATAAAGATGTAGACCACCCAAACTCACCAAAGTGGGGCCACAAAGTGCTACAGAGTAGACTATAGAGTGTATCCACTGTTGCATCCCTTACAACAGAGCTCTAAACCACCTCTGGAATAGACATCAGCACCAGAACTATGCATGAAGCTTCACGAAATGGCTTTCCATAACCAACCAGCTCTACAAATCATCATAGGCAATACCAAGCCTCATCTGAAGTAATTTAAAGCACACCACCAAGGGACTTTGTGTTCTCTAAACCAGTATTTTGTGTGTCACTATCTGGTAGTCTGGTGGATGATCTGGGTGTGACAGATGCCAGGAAACGTCTACTGAACAATAAGGAAAATGTTTACAGTAAGGTTTGGTGTCAGGTGTAAATGTTATTTCTGTAAAGGGTGAGGGACTGGCAACCCCTATATGAAGGCTCATGAAGGTCCATATAGGTGTAATGTCCAGACGTCCACATACATTTGGCCATATTGTGTTTTTTTCTTATCATTTCCTGATTTTCTCATTTTTTGTATATTTGTCACTAGATGATCTTTGATACTTGAAAATGTGATTCAAGGCAAGGAAAAGTAAGAAATGTATGTTAAATGATCATTACATGATTACATCAGTATCAGCAATGTAAAAAGCCCTCATGTTCCTACAGCATCAGTTTTGTTCAGGTCATGCTCTGAGTAGGCCACTCCAGAACACTGGTTTTATTTATTTTGAGGTGTTCATCTGTGGACTTTCTTCAGATCTTTAACTTGCTGCATACTCCAAATGTACTTGAGCCTGAAATCTTGGCCTGATGACGAGATATTCTCCCTGCAGAATTCATGGTTCTGTTAGTTGTGGCAAGACGCCCAGTCCCTGATCCAAATTATAAACTAAATTTGGTGATTGGTTTATAGAGTAACTGAATGGGGGTTCATTTGGTAAATGAAACAATGCTTTAAAACTGTATTTTGGGATTTTCTTTGTCATATACTACCTTTTGAAGATCTGAAACAATTATTAAACATATGCAAAATCTGAAGAAATCTGGTGGACGCAAGTAGTACAGCACTGTGGCTTTAGATATAAGGTTATTTGAAACGAACACCTGGGTTGATATTTATTCCACAAGATGACTGATTTCTGACCAGAAAACGGTGCAGGACTAGCATTTAAATTTTCATCACATCTCTGATTCACGCTTAAATCTTTTTTTTTTCACTTTATGATGAAACTTTTCTCAAACCGTTGTTCACTTTTTTTTCCAATGCCCATGTGTTTTTATGTTGGAGCAGAGAGTATTGCGAGTAGTTTATGAACACTCTGCTGAGTTTGCATAAAGTGACTTTAGGATAGAAGAAATATTTGTGATATGTAAACTTATAATAAAACCATTCAAAACCATGCCCAATGTGTGTCGTTTTAACAGCATGAGTGACCAGTTACATACACTGTCATTTTAAAGAACAATCTTCCAAGTGCATCAGTGAAAGCTTTCTAACACAAATTAATTTACAGTACATGCTTCTGATATGTTTCAGATGTTCAACACATTGATAATGGAAACGGAATTTCCAATTAAAAACCCTAAGCAGGAATTTCAAATGTTCATTTCCACAAACAGCTCTCTTCATCAGTCATGCCTACTAATTACAACAGTCAAATGTTATTCCATATCATGTTAGTCCATATCAAGATGTAGGCCTATAAGACACATCACTATCATCATGTCATCATACACTATATGGACAAAATTGCTAGGACAAGTGACCAAAACACCAGCAGGGACTTTAATATGGAGTTGGTCCCCACTTTGTTGCTATAACAGCTTCCACTCTTCGTGGAAGGCTTTCCACAAGATTTTGGAGCTTTTATGAGGTCAGGCACGGCTGTTGAACGAGGCTTGCAATCTCTGCTCCAGTTCATCAATGGGGTTGTGGTCAGGGCTCTGTGTGGTCCAGTCATGTTCTTCCCACCCAAACTCATTCAACCATGTCTTTATGGACCTTACTTTGTGCACTAGGGCACAGTAATGCTGTAACAGAAAAGGGCCTTTCCCACAAAGTTGGAAGCTTAACTTTGTCCAAAATTTCTCAATACCTTTGTCCATATAGTGTATGTAAGTGGTGATGATGATGATGATGATGATGATGATGATGATGATGATGATGAAGTATCGTCCTTCTGGACCATAGGTGCAACATACCACACAACACGACAGCAGCACACCCAGCCAGTGAGGGTAAAAAGGGGGAATAAATTAGAAGTAAAACTATGAATATACAAATACTTTCCCTAAAACAAGAAAAAAAATACTATGGGGACACGAGGAAGACTATAATAATACAGTATTGTATATACAAAAAATGATGTAAATATACATGATCTATGCTATTGCAGTAATTATAAAAAAGGCACACTACAATGTTGCATACATGGTAGTGTGTCTCGTCTTATATGATTCTAGCTCTTGTCTCATGATTCCTGATTCTAATTCCCATGTCATCTTTTCTCAGTGTCACCTACCTGTTGCACTGCAGAAGATGTAAATGTTTCCTCATGTACAAGCCTTTTTAGCCACAAGGTGGAGCTGATGTTGCATCAAAACATTCATCAAAGGGTTATTCCATAGATGTATGAATTATATGGAAAAAACTAAGAATGGTCTCTTGCTATTGCACGTTATTTTTAATAAAGATTGCATTTAGAATGGCTGAATATGACTAAAACGCGCGTTTGTTTACAGCCACTGAATTGGATCTGTTATCTGTGGTTGCTATAGTGATTTGAACGCGTTCTCACATGGCGGAGACTTGTGAGCAGTATTAGCCAATCATAATCCAGAAGGATGGTTTTCAGCCAATCACAGAGGGATCTTCCCGAATAAATGAATAAATAAATAAATAAATAACAGCCCAAACCGGTAACTATAGAAACGCATAGAGTCTACAGACCTCAGCTAGCCAGCTAGCTTGTTAGCAGACTGCTCGTTCGTAAACACAAGGCTCAGGTCTCGTTATAGGTGCTGAAAGGATGAATGTCTGTGTCAGTATCCTAAACTTTATTGACAGACTGCCTTCCTTAAATATGAAAATACACTAGCAAATGTTTGGTAGCTCGTTTTCTGAGAGTAAACATTAGCTGCCTAGTTGAGCTAGGGTAGCTAAGCTAGCCAGGCCAATTCGTTTAATGTGTACCTGGACAAACATGTCAGACATCTCTATAAAAGATGTAGAGGAGGTCTCAGCATCTCTGGTACGGGAATATCTCAGCAGAAAGGTGGGTAAAGTAAAGATACTTGGTAGGTAACGTTTTTTCTAAACTGTCCTGGCGGCTACCTTGCAAAGTTGCCAACTCTCTGGTTTGGTTACAATGGGCTGGTGTAGACCGAGATTAAGCTTCATCTTAGACTAAAGTGATTTTTTCAGTGGTGATTTACTTCCGTTCAGCCCATGTATGGAAATGCTACACAAACTCGTTGAAATTTTATTTACTAAATAAATATTGATGTTTCACAGATTATATCTATCTATCTATCTATCTATCTATCTATCTATCTATCTATCTATCTATCTATTATACTCGCTCTCCTCTTTGCATCTCTCTGGATGATCTTGATTGATTAATCTTGTCATCTGGTTTTATTTTAATTAAGCAATGTATTACTGAGAAGACATTAATTCTGCAATTTAGCAGCAGTGGTATCAGAATAAAGTTTTTGCATGAAAACACAGTGCTGTTAGTGATCCTGCTTTCTGCTGTGATCCTGCTTTCCTTCCCTTATTATGGGATTAATTGATCAATTTACTATTTATATGTGTAATCTAAGCAAATGTTAACATTGGTTTTACGTGCATGCTGATTAAAAAAAAACAAATTAAATTTTGTAGGGTCTGAAGAAAACAATAGTTTGCATGGACGAAGAGCTTCCACGAACAAATTCCAGCATTAACAACCGGTCCGATTTGCGCAGAGTCCTTCACTTAGAGAACCTTTATAAAAAGAATAAGGTAAGAACTGATTCATAGTGATGAACTTGGGTATATGGAAAATAATGAAAAATCACAAAGAATCTTGTCTGTCTTTTGCTTAGTCCGAAGAACACCAGCTGAGATCGATGCTGGAGATAATGGTAAACGACCAGATGAAAAAGAGTGAAGATGCAAAGAGATGCCAACTTCTGGACAATTTACCAAAACCTAGTTCAACCTCCACTGTGAATGATGCTCTACATGTGTTGAAAAACAGGGATTTCAGGAATCAGCAAGGGACTATCTGGTAGGTATCAGCATACATTAGGACCAGCATGCAAAAATGTGTTTTCAATATCAAAATTGAAAGTGTGGTCAGAGACATCAGAGTTATTGCATTCACACAATTTTCCTCTATCCCAAATATAATTGTAACTGTATTTTGTATAAAATGTTTGCTTGGTTTAAAACTGGGCCTTATCTTTCTAACAAACACTAGAATTCAATGGTAACCCATATTGTTTATGTAAATGCATCCAGCCCTTCAAATTCTACAGACATGTGACCAGGGGGTCCCTGATTTTATACATTTTTAAATATAAAATGGCATGGGTATGGACCTGTTATACAAAAATAAAGTTTTCATTACATTTTTTCCATTATCTGAGCTTTTTACAGTCTGTGCTACACCAAAACAGACTACTTCTTATTTATTTGCAATGAAACCTACAGCTGGCCAATGTACTTTAACAGTATACAATATAAGTATGCCCCTATAACCCCTAATTTCAGTACAAACTTATCTGACTAATCTTACTTAATAACCTCAGCTACATTGTTGCCTAATATGTCTAGAGTTTGAAGAGTTCAAGTGTGAAGGTCAATGTTCTTTTGTTCATGCCGGAAGAGTCTGAAACCTTCAAATAAGCTTTAAGATAAATGTTTTTATACAACCAGAAATTGTATCCGGATATTCTACTGTTACCAACTACTACAGATAACTCTTTTTGCTAACGCTCTCCTGAACTGTGTTCTGAATGTTTCTGTAATTTTTATGCAGTTTGTCTGAGAGAAGCAGTGCTGTGTCCCACCCTACAGCACCATCTGCAGCAGAGAATCCTTCACCAGAGAAAAAAAGATTGCCGACATCCTCCAGCCTGGATGTTCTTTTTATGCCATCTAAAGTAGGATTAGGTTCTGATAAGAAAAACAATGATGTGGCTGACCAGGGGAGCAGGAGCAGCAGAATGAGGAAAGGCATTATGGCTGGCCCCATTACTACCTCTTCCCAGGTACCTTTATGTGTCTTTATATTAGACCATCTGTAAAATATTAACATTTTTAAATTCATAATTGCTTATCCATATTTGTAACAATACTATGGAAATTAGTGTTCAGTGTACTGTAATTAGTATAGTTTCAAAACATGAGCCTAGGAAGGCAGTATTACATCTGTGAGTTCATTTTCAACTTGTTTTCTGGCCCTGTTTTTGTTTCAAACTTTTCTACACCTCTAAAAAGTGGTTCTTTATTAAATGAAGGCAGTCAGTATATAGAGCCATTTGAATGCAAAAATAATTTTTTGCTTGGTTAAATTGTTCTTTCCTGCGATAGAATGACCACAAGTCTGTGGACACCTATTCTAATTTTTGAGTTCTGGAATTTCAGTGACACCAGTTGCTAATCAAGCCATGCATCCACTGGCACTAGAATATATTAAAGGGAGTGCAGAATTATTAGGCAAGTTGTTTTTTTGAGGAATAATTTTATTATTGAACAACAACCATGTTCTCAATGAACCCAAAAAACTCATTAATATCAAAGCTG
>JBBPDH010000017.1:15649889-15661401 GCA_037974565.1 Clupeocharax schoutedeni | reverse complement strand
AAGACATCAGAATCTTTTTTTTCTTCATTTCCCTTCTCTAAAAACTGGTGCGTCTTATGGTCCGAAAAATACGGTATATTTTAGTATGTTTGATGTGCCAGATATACCCACCTGACGCCCTTAACCAAAATGTTCTAACAGATGGGTTTGTATACCAAAAAGATTTTGCAGCATGTGGCTTAAACATTCCTTAGAACTTTAGCCTTAATAGGCAGGGCTAAACTGCTCTAGGTTGAATAAGGAGAAATTTGGAAATATGCAGGGTTTGTGACAAAACTGATTTGAAAACAGGCTTTTGCAGCTTAGATTCCATTTATGGGCTGATTGGATGGGATGGCAATTCCAGGTCACAAAAGCCTCTTGTCTGGAGATACACTCTCTCCCTGAAGCCAGCTCCCTTCCAATAAACGAGTCCATGTCTTTGCAAAGACCTTTGAGGGCCCAGTCAGATTCAGCTGAATTCTAATCACATGATTCACACACTAGTACAAAACCACTCAGATTAAGGTGTAAACTTTGTGAAGTAGTGTCATTCATTCACCCTGCATACTGAGCATTTTATTTGGTCTGATGTTCTGTTTTTTAATTCTCTTGCCCAGATATATTGACCCTGGTTCTTGACTTACTCTCTCTGTTCTCTTTGCTTTACCATATTTGAACTACATTTGCTTGGACTATATGATTCTGTTGATTTGGTCTGTTTGCCTGTTGTTTTTGAAACATTGCCCATTCCTGCATTTCACTACTCTCTGCTCGTTAGAATGAACACAATTGCCCTTTCAACCCTGCATTTGGGCCCATTCTGGTCCATTTGGGACCTTTTAATTCCAGATAATTGAAGATTCATTTTTTGTTATTGTACTTAGTAATACAGAATTCTTAGAGCAGCAGAATATAGTTCATCATCATCAGATCAATGTAGCTGAATAAACACTATCTCATATGCACTCTCATAAACCGTTTCACACTCATATTTGTAATACGGTGTTTGGATCAGTAGGTTTGATTCTTTGTGAATACTGTCTTCTTTTTGTGTAGTGATGCAACTGGATCATTTCCTGAATACCCAGATGAGGAAGACGGAGGCTCCGCCCTTATTTTTGCTGATAAAACACCGCAGCAGGTAATCTTATTAGAAAAAAAGAAGGCAATACATATTTAGAACAAGATCTGTAATTGTGTCCCCACCTCCTTCAAAATGGCTGTGTAAAGGAGTTTTTCCACATTTACTTCGATGTCAGCCTTGAAAACATCGTTCAGTTTTTTTGCCTCCCATACAGACAAAGCAATATTTTTGACATGTTTTGAAGTGTCCAGAATATATGTGGATAATGTGGTAATTTGCAATGCTGGTCACATACATTTGTTATTTTGAAATATGTTTTAGTACATAAAATATATTATGCTATTATACCAATACAAATTGTATTGTGATATATTTAGATATAATCAAATACATATGACATTTGTATTGTATGTGAAATGCAAAATATAACAAAATACATGTAATCATGAAATTATAGCTGATTGTACCGGAGAAGTCTTTCCTCAGCTGTATATATTTCAGCCTCAGAAGCACCTTGCTTACACAGCTAAACAGTGGGCAAAATGATCTGTTTTAAACTCTTTAGTTGCTTCTTCCTCTTTCTCAACAGAAACAGATGTTGCTGTACACTGTATTCTGTATTACATACTACTGTTTTACATACTCTATATTTACATTTAAAGGACTGTAATGTCACTTGACAAATGACATTTGCTTCTCCTGGACATTAAGACAGGATTTCGTTCCAACTATTACATACATTGACGTTCTTTGCTTTATATCATTTTGAAAAGTTAGTTATTTAAATACTATATAAAATGACTAATATTTGAAAGTGAATGGGGATGAACAAATAAATGAATTGATATATATGTTGAGATGCTTAATTGATGTGACTGTATGCCTGCAAGTAAATATATTTTACACATAGTAAATATATTGGGAAATATAACAAGCCATAGTAAATGTATTGACATATATATTACTACAGTCATATATTTCTAAAGTAACATCAAAAAAAATTCTAGATGGACATGCATTTAAAATTTCATGCATATGATCTCATTTGTCCTTATTTGTTTTCTAAATATGCATCTCATTGAAGCTGATGGAGGAGCTGGCAGCTAAAGAAGAGGAGGAAGCCAACAAAAAACCAAAAGGGAAGGAAGAGACAAATGACAAAGGGAAAAAAGAGAAAGGGAAAGGAATAGAGGAGGTGAGAACATCAGCGACTTTAAATAAAAAAAAAAACAAAAAAAAAAAAAAGGCATTTGATACATTTAATTTGATGAGGGTTTTATCACTTGGCCTGTCACTGACACTCAAACTTTGTCATAGGAGGAAGAACCTGGATTGAAGATGCTGCCATCTGCGTTCCTTCTAGATCTACAGAATAGCCAGAAAACGTTCTCTGGCAAGTTCCAATTAACACATTTTCTAGAGACAGATCAAGCCTATACAAAATTTCATGGTCAACTATTACCTATTAACAGTCTAGTCTTAGGATTGATCTGGGTCTAGATGTAAACTTAATCTGAGTCCAATGTGGAATTTAGTCTAGCCCTGTACTAAATTTTACTCTCATTGGAGAATGTCCTTTTAGAATCCTGTGTGGCGTGGGACTGCTTTTGTATGGGAAACCAACCTAGTCCCAGATTTGCTTGTATGTGGGCCCACATTTTATTTCCTCACTCTCTTCACTACAAAACTAAGAAATAGGTTTTGTAGGTACCAAAGATTTATAATAATCCCAAATGTATTTGTTGAAATGAATAATAAATCTGTCTTTGTGAATGTTTGCAGAGGTTTGGCAGAACAGAGATGAATTCAAAAACTTTGGCCAGAGACACGAAGCAGAACTCATCAAAGAGCAGAAGAGGAAAGAGATAGAGGCAGAAATAAGACTTCAGGTGACAGGAAGACTGACACTAGATTTTGTTTTCTTGCAAGAGTAACTCTTAAAGGGCCCATACATTAAAACCACTAACAGGCGAAGTTAATAACATTGCATTGATGATCTCATTATAATGGCTCCTGTCAAGGGGGAAATTTATTAGGCAGAAAGTGAACTGTCAGTTCTAGTTGTGTTGGAAACATGAAGAATAAGGATCTGAGTGCCTTTTGGAGGCTAGATGATTGCAAAAGAGCATCTGCAATGAAAAGTTTTTGGGGTGTTTCTGGTATGCTGATGTTACTATCTATTAACAGCAGTCCAAGGTAGGATGACCAGTGAACCAGGAAGAAGGAAAGTAGGCAGTGGTAGTGTGATGCTGTTGGGTTCTGTTGGGAAACTTTAGGTTTTGGCATTCATGTGAATTAAAAAAAAAGATTTTCTAACACTTTTTAGTTGTCATGTGAAGCCTTACGCCACAACAAAGTCTTGAAGTGTTGCTAACGCAATGTCATTGGACAGCTTATAGTGCTTGGAGGAAAACACTGACTAGGAAGTATTTTATGTCAGCTAACGCAAATACCGGATAGCATCAAGCTAAATAATTGGGCCTTGCTGCCTGCCCACAAACCATGGAGTCCTCACCTTCCAAAGCCTCCAATATGCTAATTCATTGCCATCCACAAATATTGACACCCCTGGTAAATGTGAACAAAATGGAATAAATGCATTATTTATTGTCTATACATTTGATATTTCATAAAAAATCCCAAACATCTTTATTCAGTTAAGCAAGACTATTTGTAGCCCTGACATACTATTTAATCAATACTCATTTTATGGTGGGTATTATATGTCTCTGAATGTTGGCATGAATTATAATGGAGTAAATTACATTCATTTCTATATTGCTGTTTTTTTCTGTTATCCCCTCTGATAAAATAGACCAAAAACTAATCTCACGGTAATATTGTACCGTGTACTGTAATACTTTTTTGGATCCCATGTTTGCTCAGGAGATGCATGGGCCGCCAGAGTTACATGTGCTGTTGTTAAACATTTTTCTGATCTGTACTAATTCTGTTCCTAAGATATTGTGACTTTGTGCTGTTTGGACAGGTGGATGAGTTGATGAGACAAGAACTTGCTAATTGGAAGCTGGCTTTGGGTGGAGACAAAGGCGGGAAGGCCAAAGTTACTGCAAAGGTTTGGAGGACCTTGGAGATTACAATAAGTATCTGATTAGCCTAATTTTACAGTAGGCCCCTGAATGAATGAGACAATAGAGGGCAGTATTTCTTTCTCTCTCTACACAGAAAAAGAAGGGATCAAAAAGTGGCAAGAAGAAAAAAAAAGACAAAGATCTCACAGCTGATAGGTGATTTTCCTAACTATCTGTTTGTGTACATTCTTGTGTTCAGAGATGGTTCACAGAGATGGTCAGATTTATCCTATTCCGTTATTCTCCCTCAGGTCCATTGAGTCACTGTATCAAGAGTTGGTGGAGCAGGGACTGCTGAAACCAGCAGATGATGTTAAACTTCAAGATTACATTGGTTTGTACCAGTATTTTATTTGACAGGTTGATTTGTCCTGTTTTTGGTATGAATTGCAAATTGTCTGTTGTCATCAAATGAATGTAACTATACAGAGAAACATTTACGCATTTGTGGTCTGTTCATTTTCTAGGCATACATAGTATGACACAGCAGCATTTATATTTATATTTTAGTAATAGTACTCTGTAATGTATTTAGTGTTTCTTTGTCATTTAGGGGACTACAGCTACCTTGGCACGACCCTGCGACAGACAGACATTGAGCCCATGCCTTCCTTATCTGATGTGCGACAAGTTATGGCTCTTTATGCTGTTTTACCTTTAGGTGTGTAGCCTTCACTAATAATTGTTCTTATTCATAAAATATCTTAGAAGCATCTGTAATAGTATATAAACAGACCTGTTGAGAATGATTCATTTATTCTTAAAAGAAAAACTATTATTGTAATTATTATTACAATTCTCAAAGTTTATTTGTCTTGTAAGTGTTTAAAACCTCCACATAAAGATATATTTTACTCACGAATGCAGAAAGAAGAGGCAGAGAAGGGAAAATGAATGTGTTGAGTAGCAACAGTGGCAAAGTGATATTTTCATCTTTTAACCACGACTAAGACGCAACAGACAAAGTTGAATTGCTCAAGTAGATCCACTGACTCCCTGGCACCCTGCAGCAGCACCTGCCTGTGAATGGCTAGAATGACTAGAGTTTGTGATGCTGCTTCAGCTTCTCTCTCTCTCTCTCTCTGTCTCTTACTCTTTCTCTATCTCTTGAAGGTTCCCAGGTAGTCCATGAGAAAGTCCCTTTAGTGAAAGCCATCCTGCTGGTGGGGCCAACAGGAGTGGGGAAGAAGATGTTAGTTCATGCTATCTGTCAGGAAACAGGAGCAAACCTCTTTGATCTTTCCCCTTTAAATCTGATGGGGAAGTACCCAGGCAAAAATGGTCTACAGATGATGCTCCATATGGTGTTTAAGGTAAAAGCACAATAGTGGGTTGCACACTGTTTTATCCCCCCTGTTGTCTGTCTTGTTAATGTGATTTCTGTGTTTTCTGGACTTGGAATACTCCTGGGTGTTCTCTGTGTTCTAACTAGGATTACACAATACATCTTCTGCTATCTGTTTTGGCCATATTGACCTTCATATTAGTGATATTGCATAAGGCTGCATTGCACAAATGAGCCTTTAAGCTATCACTGAATGTTTTGTTCTATGGTGAACAGCCGGACTAAAGACAGTTCTCTGATTATTTGGATGACCCGGGGCATTGATATACACTAACAAGTGTAACTAATATTTGGCCAATCATGTCAATGTTTCTTCATTGTAGGGGTGGGCGATATGACGATATGAGATCATGAAGGTGATCTATATACTGACGATCTGCCAAAGCAGAAAGATCGTAGTATGGTCTATAATTTAACAGTAGAAAGATGGCAAACTGGCTATTCCTATAACGGCTGCGTGTTTCAATTGACTGATACAACGGTGCTGCAGTACGTTCAGGTGTTTAGTCCTGCAGCCTGCCAGCATACATCCACGCAAGCTGCAGTCACCAGACACAGAAAGCGCCAGTCGCCATATCATAATCAGAATCACGGTTTACTGAACAGCACATACAATGAATTTGATTCTGGATTAGGGCACCTCTCAAGCACAACAGTATAAAACAACAACAATATGTAGAATTATGTGTGTACATGTGCCTTCACCACACCCATATAGCTCTTATAGAACATACTTGTTGCTCCAATAGGTCAGCAGAAGCGATTCTGATTCTGATGAAATTACATCAATTGACACTGTCAGCCATTCTAGGTCTAGGCCATATTGCCCACCCTTACTTCAATGTGTGTTTTTATGCTACAAGGAATATCAATATCATTACAATATGATATTTTGTCCATATAGTTTGAATCCGGTATAACTTTCCTAATAGGAAATAGAAGTAGAGGCTGTTTTGTAATGTGTTTCAGGTTGCCAGATTAATGCAGCCCTCTGTGGTGTGGATTGGTGATGCTGAAAAAATGTTTTATAAAAAAGTACCAAAGGAGGAGAAAGAGGTAAGCAAACACTTCTTACAAATCCATTTAACTTAATGAAATATGGCTGTATTATGGAATTACATATAATACAATGGTTTTTTTTAATGTTGGTCTTTATTTTATTCACAGCTCGATCCAAAACGACTAAAGAAAGATTTTCCAAAGATTCTTAAAAATATTAAAGGAGAAGACCGTGTTTTAATTATTGGAACAACAAACGATCCACTCAATGCAGACATAAAATCGCTGTGTAAGCTTTATACTAAGATTATCCTTATACCACGACCAGACTACGCTTCAAGATATGGTATGTGTTCAGTTCAACACTGAATGAATCAAATTTCTTCTTTCCTCAAATTTAGTTGATTTTCCCCAATTTTAGAGATTTCAGTTAAGAGTGTGATGATTTATTCATACATTCAGAATGATACTAATTGGTGAAGCTTTCATTGTTAGCTATGTTAACCTTGTATCTCCAGTGCAAAACTAAAGAAGCAAAATTCGGAAGCAAAATTCAGAGCTCTGAGTGTACAATATGACAAAATTATATTGCGATATTTCAAGACATTTTCTTGATCTACATTTGTCCATGAGGGGGGGAAATTATACAAATCCTGGTGTGTGTTTTATGTAGTCATGTGGAAGCAGCTAGTACAGCGTAATGGTGGGGTGGTGACCAGCGCTCTGGACATCAGCTCTTTGGCCAAGATCTCAGACGGATACACACCGGGTCACATGATTCGGGTAATACGCAGTGTCTTATCTGAGCGGCGTATTCAGCAGCTGGCTAAACGGCCATTGGTCGCAGGCGAGTTCATCTCTCCCCTGGCAAAGGTTGACCCTGTGTTCCAGGATGAAGAGGAGGCCCTTAAAGTAAAGAAACAGTTCTTGGCTTTTGCTTTGTTATTTTTGTTAGCTCTTCCTGTGTAAATGTTGTGTGAAATTATAAATAAGACAAAACGAAAACACCATTTAGAAGTAAAAAATTAATAGTATAATAATCAATAATTAGTATTAATAATGTAATATATATTGTATCTACATTGCATTTATACTGTGTTTTTCTACAGAACTGGTATGCTAAAACTCCTCTTGGTAAGAAGAGAGTCAAGGCTGCCACAGGGAGGGAGGAAGAGGCAGAAGCGCCAGCGAAAGGAGGCAAAGATGCCAAGAAAGCGAAGAAAGGAAGGAAGTAACTCAAATGTAATGTTAATTCCCAAAGATATTGTGACCTTATTTGCCTCTTGTCAGCATTTATTTTTGATGTCCTGCCAAGCTTGTTTATAGACACTCAAGAGACATGAACACATCCAGATTTGCTGACAGCAGACTGGAGGTAATACTCTGTTGGTCTATTAGGTCTATTAATAAATAGAGACAATAATCTTCGTAATTAAATGAGATTCCTATTCCCATTCTCTGTAAGACAGCATGAACCCATTATAGAACACAAAAGATACTAGTTTATCTATATGCACTCTGCACATCATAAATGAAAATATATATATTCATAAGGAGTATGTGATTACACAAGTTTTGCAGTGAAAATGGCTTTTTATGAAATAGGACCAGTATTATGGGAATGTGTCTGTTTTTATACATATAATGCATCAATCCAGGCAGATTGACCTATGTCCAAAAATGCTTACAGACTGCCAGCAAAAAAACAAAAAATACTTTAACCTCTAAGACCCCTTTAACCCCTAAGACTGCCCAGTGGGAATGTTCCCACTATCTCCTAATGGACTGGACTTTTGGCTGTGGTTAACTGAGAAAACCTACTTTGTGAAAAACACCCCTGGAAGAGTTACGTGGGAATTCCCAGATGACCGGAGCATGCTATAATCTTCTGAAAGCCAATTTGTAAGCACACATACATCTTTGGAATGAATTCTAAATGTCAAACACACTGCAGTGGCCTTCTCCTGTCAGGAACCCAAACCAGAGGTTGCAGTTGTTAATTCTGTGCCATACATAGAAGTGAAAAGACAGCATGTGGCTGAGGCTAGAGTCAAGGTCAACTAACAGGAGAGGGGGATTTTGTGCTCTCAGTTAGAGGAGTGGAGCTGTGATTGGTCTCGGGAAACTGAGACGTCCCCCAGACTGGGGTTTAAGAGATTATCTCAGACCAACAAATGGACAGGGATTGTGTCACAACGTGCAAATACAGGAGTGTGTTTCGGTGATATTTGAGTGTGTTGGAAAAGCTTTACTTTCACTGAAGATTGAAAGACTTACCAAAGTTTAATGTTTTATTTGTTTGAGTTCAAACAACAAGCTGCAAACAGCTGCTCTTGATTTAACGCCTTGAAAGTCATCCACCTCTGTTTACAGTCGCATGCCTCCAGTGTCATGGGAAGTACAATTCGCAGTCTCTTTTCATATCATATTGAAAGTCATTGTACAACACTGTTGTATTATTCAGGGCTTGGATGGAGGCATGAAGAGTGGACTTTTTAATCAGAATCAGAGAACTTTATTTATCCCGGAGGAAATTGTTCAAACATAAGTTCCAGAAGCACAATTCGATTGTAGAGCCCAGATTTGATTTGAACATAAAACTCAATCGTGCACATGTAAAGTTGATTTGTGATCTGCATGCATACTTGTTAAGTCGCTTGTGAAAAGGGAGGAGAAAGACAGGGCTGCAGGCAATGTGAAACTCTTGCGATGGACAAGTACCTTTAAGCTTAAGTGCCGGGATCAGCTGTATTGCCAAGTTCTAATTTCACCCAACACATCCACACATGGCGAATGATCTTAAGCTTATGGCTATTTTTAAAGTGGCGTTCCATCTCTGCATCACCAGAAGGGTAGTGTGTCAGAGTCCACCTGTACACACCTGTAAGGTGACAGATCAGAATAACTGTTCAATCGTTTAAGAGTAACGAGAGGTCTATGTTATTCTACAAAGGCTTTCCAAAAAATCTAAATGCAGATCACTCAAAATGTGTTTGTTGTCCAAGGTTTCTTTAATTATGTACCGGAACTAAAAATAATGCACATGTTTGTTTGCCATTTGCATTGTGGAAAACAGGTTAAATAGATTTAGGTGGTTAAAAAAGGTTAAATAGACTGAATAGGTTCAAATGTGACTCTATGAACATAAACAAAATACAGTGTTAGAAACTACATAAATAAGTTCTGATACTACTAGCAGTGTTGTTTGAGTCAAGTGTGTGATGATTTTGGTGTGCAGTTTTGCAGAGATGAAAAGGTCAATTCCAGAAAGAATCAAGCCCAAAATTTCATTCTAGCTAGCTGGTTATTTCATTGGTGTCTGCTGTGCAGATTATTCCAAATTACAGAAATGTATTCGTGACCGATGCTGCCTTGTTCTCAGTAAACAACGAACGAATGTGGTATCTGTTGTCTCTTTAGCTTGTGTTAAGTATCAATAAGAAAACCTACTTGTGCTAGTAGAGCGTGTTTTGGCTCTGACCTGCCCCTAGTGGATATAGCTTCTCCAGTACAGAGTATGTGCACGATGCTCTGCACACATATATGGACTATATGGAAATTGTTGGGACCCCTCTTTTTCAGGGTTTGGAGTGGGGCCTCCCTCACTTTCGGTGAAGGGCAATCTTAATGCTTCAGCATACCAAGAAAATGGACAACGTCATGCTTCCAACTTTGTGGACACAGTTTGGGAAAGAACCTTTTATATTCCAGCATGACTGTGCCCCAGTGCACAAAGACGTTGGATGAGAATTCAACTGGTCCGCACAGAGCTCTGACCTCCAACACCTTTGGGATGAACTGGAATGGAGATTGTGAGCCAGGCTTTCTCGTCCAACATTAGCGTCTGACCTCATAAATGCACTACAGAAAAAAGAGCTCAACTTCCCTCAGGAACTCCAAAATTTTGTGGAAATCTTTCTATGAAGAGTGGAAGCATTTATAGCTGCAAAGAGGGGACCAACTCCATAATAAAGCCTCTGTATTTGAATGCAATGTCATTAAAGTTCTTGTTGGTGTAATGGTTAGGTGTCCCACTTCTTTATTCCATATAGTGCTGATAACAGCCATTAGCTGAGAACAGCAGCAGTGATGTCCAAGCATGTGAAGTGTTTAACCTTGATTATTCACCTTTGTACAATGCAAGTATTTATATATGAACTTGTTACTGATGGCAATATTGTAAGTGTTTGATTCTCTATGCGTCAGTGTCCCACTCGGAAAACATCACTACACCAAGCAGAGATTGCTGTAGTCTGACCAGCTCTCTCACACATGCTCTTGTCTGTCAAACAGATCAACAAAACAAACACGAAGGCTTTGCTTCATCCTCTCCACAGGAGGGGGTGGGGGGTACTGGCATGCAAAAAATCTGATTGCTGTCACTATCACACAAAGGAGGAGATGCATTTACAATGAAATAAAAGTCCTGAGCAGACAGAATCTAAATGCGTCATCTGTTGTTTGTCTTTGTCACTGTACTTAAATATTATTTTGATTTTTGATTTTATAAAAAGCATTTTAATATTTCCAATATTGCTGAAATTGAATACTTCTACAATAAAAATCTTGCTTTACACTACATTTTATTTAAAGCATCAAAAGGAATTAAAATCCTTAAAAAATACAAAAATATTTTCTGTTACTGTTGTGTTCTTGTGGTTTTGAATTAGTTCTGTATTAAACCAAACCATAAAATTGTGAATCAGATTCATAACGTTCAATTAAAATGGCCACAGTTTACTTCTGGTTGCTGTATTGCACACCACCACATAAAACTCTAATAAATTTTTTTTTTATTATTTGTTAAAAAATTCATATTGAGTGAGTCTAAATGTCAGTATGTTTTGAGGTTTGCTTTAAGTATATTTTTCGCTACATATGTTTACTTTAATTCATTAAGATTTTTAAAAAGTACCCAAATGTAATGTTTTTTACCCATTCTGGCTATCTGCTGGGGCTAATCCTTCTAAAGACACTGCATTGTGTGTGACTATGGGTGTTCATTATGAA
>JBBPDH010000017.1:15622663-15643526 GCA_037974565.1 Clupeocharax schoutedeni | reverse complement strand
AAGATTATTTTCTCAGAGACTTTATGGCATTCCTTAATTATTTTTTATTAAATTTAACAAAGTGTCATTGCAAACATAATCTATTGTTATTGCATAATTTTTTATCTAGTGAAAAGATTGAAGATTGTACGCCATATAGAGCAGGTGGAGATAGAGGAAGATGGAACTGCAGTGTTTTCCTGTGAGTTAAACCACGAGTCTCCCAGTATTCAATGGCTTCTCAATGACAGGGTGATTCACCCCAATTTTGTTAACAAGATCCAGAACTCAGGAAAAGTGTACAGCCTCATTCTCAAAAGGCTCACTCCGCAGGAGAGTAGGGTGACTTTCAAAACCATTGGCGTCAGTGAGTCCACAACACTCCGGGTAAAAGGTGAGATTTCTGTTCCAGTCTTTTTACTCCTGTGACTGCTTGCAAAGTACATTTGGAACTACATTTGATTTTCATATGTAAACATATTTGAGGGACATTTAATGGAGAACATGGAGAGGGCCAATCCTAAAGCTAATAATGGAAACTTTATCAATTGCCATGATAATATAATGAGTGTTAGCAAATACAGCAACCTAAATAAACTTTAGTTTCTTTTAAAGGTTGTTGTAACTGTTCCCCTGTGTTTTCCTTGTTTGTCCCTTCTTGCTTACATCCCCATGTACTTTTCTCCATGTGCTCTCTGCCCTAGAACTTCTTTCTTAGTAGTGTGTCCACCTGTGTTTAGTTTGTTATGCCTCCAATCCCTTTTTTAGTCTTATTTAATATATAAGTAGGGTCTGTGTCTTTTGTCTGGTCTGGCATTATTTACCCTGTGTTATACTTTTGTTGTATTGCTGTATTCATTAAAGGTCATCTGCTTGCATCCACATACTTTTTTAACACCTCTTCAATCATGACAGATCAACAAACCACAAAATCTGAATATAGCAAGTTGATAACAAGTATACAAGCTTGTTGTTTCAGACACATAGCAAGGGCTAAGTGATGGAATCTGAATCTAAACATCAAGAGGGCTATGACTTACTGTGCAGGTTTAAACTAATCATTGCAATCTGTGAAAAATGGCCCTTCTGGTAAAGTCTGGGCTCTCCTCCTGGCCATCCCAGTTGGGTTCACATGTTGACAGTGCCTCCTCATGCTTCACAGAGTGCCCCACAGTCACCCACATCATCAGCTCTGCCTAGTGTTCCAGAGGGCCACCTCTTGTAGGCACCCGATTCATAACACCACTCGGTGCCTTGGAGGTTACCATTGAGCTGGTTTGTGGATCTCCAATGGCACCTCCCTTCCTCCTGGCTGTCTTGACGTCAACTCCCCTGTCTCTTGAAACACTGTCGCCTGTTCAATCTCTTGACCCTCCACTGACTGCCCAGTCTATTTACGCTGACGAAGTCCTTGACCTGAAGTCCTCTGTATCCTCTTATCTACCTATCTACCTATCTTCTGACACGATCTGTCGCAATAGTTGTGCATCCTATTACTTGGGCAGTTGCCCAGGACATGAATGCTACACTGCCAGGTGTTCAGGACTTTTCTGAGTCCCAGTCAGCTTCCCAGGATGTCGCTACGACTGGCTGACCTCTCCATTTTCTTCCAGACCAGCCCCTGAGTTCTCTATATGCTCTTTGCCATATGTTCCCCTTGTCCATACATTTGCCTGCCTCTAGTTTTGTACTTTCCTTAATTGTTTGTGCCTATTCTTGTCTCTGTCACTCATGTCTATCCCGCTAGTTATGGATGTATTCTGTTTTCAGCTTTATGTCACTGTCCCTGTCACTTTATATAGTCTCTCCTCATGTCTCCTCATGTTTATGGGGCAGCTGGTATCCTAGTGGTTAGGGCAATTGCCCTGCGATCAAAAAGTCCGGGTTTGATTCCCAAGACCGCTAGGCACCGCTGAGGTACCCTGAGCAAGGTACCGTCCCCACACACTGCTCCCCGGGCGCTGTGTTCGTAGCTGCCCCCTGCTTTACTTGGTGAATGGGTTAAATGTAGAGGAAGAATTTCATGCTATTCACACTGTGTGCTGTGGTGTGTTCACGTATGACAAATGGTCACTTTCAAGATTATGTCTATCCTCTCACCCAGCCATCGGTCCATGTCCAGTTGTCTGTCATCCATCCATCAGTCCTGTCTGCTGTTCAGCTTTCTGTCGAGTTGCCTGTATCTTCTATCCAGAGGCCTCTGCGGATCACTCCTTTTCAGTTCCCATGTTCTGTTTCTGGCCTCTCCTCGACACTGACTTTTGTAGCAAGTTCTTGTTTGAACCTTCAGAGTTGCATTTTAGAAATGCCCTGCATTTTCTTTGTTTGTAATTTCTTGTTTATGTCACCATGTGCTTTTGTTGTTGTTGTGGTTTCTTGCATGTGTCCTAGCCCTGCCTGCTTAACAGTGTGTTCACCTGTATTGAGTTTATTACTCATCCTATCCCTGGTGTTTCTAGTCTTGTCTCATGTAGAAAATAGCCTCTGTGTTTTTGTCTGCTCTTAAGTCCAAATCATACATTCTGCATTAACACTTCACTATCTACTAGCTTGATAGTTACTCACACCATTCTCACTCCATGTTTTTTTTTCTAATGAGTTTTCCTTCACTTGTCAGAGGAAGCAGTTCTAAATTATGTGACTGAGAGGCATGTTAGTCCATGGGGTAAAATAAAAGTCCTTTGTCAAAGGCATTGGTTAAAGGCTCAGTGTCAGAGGGGGACTTACATTCTTAGCAAATCATTTGATTACGCAAAGCATGTTGAATTTAATTTATTGATCATGTGATTCATGATCAAAATGAAAAAAAATTAATTTCCGGTGTTTCTACATCCCTCAGAGAGGCCAGCAGTGTTCCTCAGGTCTTTGGAAGATGTAGTAGCCGAGGAACGCGGCAAAACTTGTTTACAGTGTGAAGTCTCCAAGCAAGCAGTAACTCCTATTTGGAGGAAGGATGGTACAATCCTAATTGCCAGTGAGAAGCATGAAACTCATCACTTGGGCAAGACTTTAGCTCTCATCATTCACAAGCTTAGAAAAGATGATGCTGGGGATTACTCTTGCGATGTAGGGACTAGCCAAACAAAAGCCAAGGTTGTTGTTCGTGGTAAGTTCTGTTTTGTATTCAAATAAAAGTGACTGACAAAAGTGACATAAAAGTGACATAATAACAACATAGTAATAACATTTCACTAATCTTTTTAGATCTCTATGTTGCCATTATCAAGCGTTTGAAGACAGCTACGGTTTTTGAGGGGGAGAAGTGCAGTTTTGAATGTGTTTTGTCACATGACATTATCGATGAGGCTTCCTGGACCCTGAATGGACAATTGATTGTTAGCAATGGAAGAATCGAAGTTGCTAACAAGGGCCGCAAATACACACTGACTATCCATGAGGTAATGACTTCTGATGCAGGTGATGTGGTCTTCACCATCAAAGATCTCAGCTGCAGGACCATGATGTTTGTCAAAGGTACAACATCTACAGTATTTGAGGAATGTTTTGATTTTGCTAAGTGTGAATTGAACAAATGGTCTATGCTTTCTTTTCTCAGAGAAGCCTGTGAGGGTCTTCAGGGACATGCTAAATGTTAAGGCAACACCTGGAGAAGATGCAGAGCTTAGTTGTGAAATCACTAAACCCCAGGCCACCATCAAATGGCTGAAGAATGGCAGGTTGATCAGAGTCAGTCCTAAATATGAGATAAACCAAAAAGGATATTTGGTTAGGCTTATCATCCATAACACTACTGTAAAGGACTCAGGAGAATACTGCTGTGAGGCTGATGGAACTGCTACTAGAGCAAGGTTAGAGGTCAGAGGTAAGTGCCTCATTTATTAATATAAAAATTGAATTATATTTTAAGACGTTTCAGGTTTCAAATTGGAGAAAAATCATTTCCAGTTTTCTTCACTGTTGCCTAGAGACAGCAACAATGGCCGAACATTATCTATACACGATATCTATACACTATATATTACAGTTGTAGCCTTTTTCTTTTGTCATTCTTCACACAGCTTGTGTATTCTTGTTGCAATAACTTGCCCTGAAGGGAACTGTAACTTTCCACTTTGCTATTTGCTGATTTACCCCATAATCACTGAATTACTGATATTGCCAGCAATGTACAAGCAATGTCTTTTTGCTTGTAAATGATGCTTCAGACTTGAGGTTCATTCAATGATAATACTTATATTGTAGTATTCCTTAATAAGCGTCCCTTGCCCTATTCCCTCGATCCATGTAGACTTCCAGCACACATTTGCAGAAGAGCTAAAAGATGTACGAGCAGAAGAGAAGAGCATGGCAATTCTGGAGTGTCAGACTAAAAGGCCTGTCAGTAAAGTGGTCTGGTTAAAAGGGATGGTGGTGCTCAGTTCAGGCCAGAAATATCTGATGAAGAATAAAGGAGTTGTCCTCTCCCTTACCATCTTCAACCTTGAGAAGAGTGATAGTGATTTGTACACCTGTGATGTTGGGATGATGCAGAGCAGGGCATTACTTACAGTACTAGGTAAGAGCAAAATGCATTGATATTAATAATCAGCCTTGTTCCAGCATCTTTGTTTAAAAGAGCTGATTTTTAAAGACACATTTAGGAAACACATTTTCAAACATTTGACTTCAGTGTTTTATACCTTAGGTCAGAAAGTGCTCATTTTGGATGAACTAGAAGATGTTGAATGTCTTGAAGGAGACACTGTGTTGTTCAAGTGTCGCATCTGTCCAAGTGACTTCACAGAAGTGAAGTGGTATCTTGATGAAACCCTGCTGTACACTAATGATTTAAATGAGATTAAAATAATTCCTGGAGGTTACCACACCCTTGCCATAAAACAGCTTGAACGCAAAGATACAGGAACAATCTCTTTTGAAGCTGGGGACAAGCGATCCTATGCCTCACTGCTAGTAAGAGGTAACAGCTGGACTATCTTTTGAAAGTTTTAATTAAGCAACTGATAAAAAATTCATACAAAAGTAAAATGAATTCATTGGAATGCGGGACGTATTGTATGTTAACAAGTGTCATTTGCAGAAAGGCGACCAACAATTACCAAAGCACTCGAGGACACAGAAGCTATTGAGGGAGGAAGTTTGGCCTTGCTTTGTAGGACCTCAAAACCTTGCCATATCATGTGGTATAAAGATGGCTTTTTAGTCTGGAATTCCTCCAACTGCCTGACAAGTCGAGCTGGAAATGAAGCCAGGTTAACCATCCGTGAGGTCAAAGACACGGATGCGGGAGTATATGAATGCAATGCTGGATCTGTCAGCACCAAGGCTGTTGTGACAGTTAAAGGTACTGTTTCATCCACCAGGAACACTGCTCTTTTACGAAATCCATAAGAAAAAAAAGCCAGTTATTTAACTCATGAAATAATTGCCTTTTGTGGATTCCATTATTTGTAAAATCCAAATTGAGTGACTCTTAGAGGTCCCTTCGAAAAAATTATGCTAAAAATGTGTAATTAAATTAAATGTTCTGACATATCCTTTCACTAGGATCTTTTGTCCTTTACCTAGATGTTTCATTTTGACCACCTGTCTGACTGCACTTCAGATGTTTAGTCATTTGTTTTGCATTTATTTTAATGGCAGCGGTACCAGCTGAGTTCACAAAACAGCTTCAGAGCCAAGAAGCTGAAGAAGGCGTTAGTGTGACCCTGTACTGTGAATTCTCTGTACCTGGTGTTCAATACATATGGCGTAAAGGACCAGAGACACTTAGGAATGGAGAGAAGTACCTGATGAAACAAAGAAAAAATCATATTTATCTTACAATTAACAATTTGAAGTTGGAGGACTCTGGGACCTACACTTGCATTTGTAGAAACCAAAGAACTATGGCCACTATCACAGTCCATGGTATGTAATGCATTTATATCTGATAACTATTTATGTTGCTGATGCATTTTAGACAGTAGCATGACCTCATTATCTCTTTACCAGCTGACCCCATCGTGTTCGTTAAGGAACTGAAAAATCAAGAGTCAGAAGAGGGCAGGAATGTGACATTACGCTGTGAACTCTCCAAGGCAGGAGTTCCAGCTGAGTGGCTGAAGGAGGAGGAAGTGCTAAGCCATGGGATGAAGTATCTGATGCGACATGTGGCATCAATACAGGAGCTGGTAATCAGGAATCCATTGCCAGAAGACAGCGGAACCTACAGCTGTGTGTGTAGAGGCCAACAAACCAAAGCCATAATTAAGATTAATGGTTGGTCATATTTTTGGGCAAACAGTATTTTTTGTGCAAGTTTTGTAAATCAGGCATTAGCAACTTTGCTATTTGTAGATCAAATATGAGATTACAACATTTTCCAAACCATTTCATTATGTTGATTGAAATGTTTCTATAGCTCAACCCATCACATTCAAACAGAAGCTAAAAACTCAAATGGTTGAGGAAGGAGCCAGTATCATCTTGCATTGTGAACTATCAAAACCTGGACTTCCTGTTGAATGGAGGAAGGGCAATGAGTTGCTCAGGTCAGGAGAAAAGTACCAACTGCGACAACGAGGTTCTGTGACAGAGCTGAAGATCTTCTCTTTAAGATATGAAGACAGTGACGTATACAGCTGCTCGTGTGGCAACATCCAGACATCAGCTAAGGTTACTGTTTCCAGTAAGTGTGTTTACCGTTATTGGTCAATTTATTTTCAAATAAATGTTTGTTCTGATATTTATTTCCAGTTTGTTGAAATACTTTTTATCTTTTTGTTCTGAGCTCCTGCAATGAACAGTTTATTGTTTTTTAAGGTATGATTCCACTAAACAACTAATTAACAAGTCCATCTTTCTTGAAGCAGATGCATAAGAGCAGAAGGGCAGAAAATGGACAGTACTCCATTAACTTAATTTTTGAATACATTCTGTTTCTGCAGGGCAGCTTATCAGTTTCAAAGAGAAGCTAAAGAACCAGATATTAGAGGAGGGCAAAGCAGTGACCTTGCAGTGCGAACTGTCTAAACCTGGTGTTCCAGTGGAATGGTGGAAAGAAGAGGAGCTTCTAGAGTCTGGTCCAAAATATCAGATGAGAGAACGAGACACAACATATGAACTTATCATCAGTGACACTGTGCCTGAGGACAGCGGCATATATAAATGTGTATATGGGGATCAAAAGACAAAAGCCACCATTAAAATTGTTGGTATGCGAACCATGTAATCTTGTAACAGAATATTCTGACATTTAACTGCATGAAGAATTACTTGAAATTAATAGCACATTCCAAATGTAGCTACAATGTGCTACAATTTATCATTGGTTTGAAGGTCATTTATAACAACATACTAAAAAAACTTGTTCTATTTCACAACAGCAGCTATAAAGTTTTTTTTATTATGAATGGACGGTGGGTAGGCTATACACTATTAAACTGAATGTGTCATTTTGCGGTGGCTTAGGTTTGCCTGCGTTGTTCAAACAACACTTAAAGACCCAGGAAGCTTCAGAAGACGGCAGTGTTGTACTAAAGTGTGAGCTTTCCAAAGCTGGAGTACCTGTGGAATGGTGGAAAGGTGAGGAATGCCTGATGCCAGGTGGGAGGTATCTGATAAGACAAGAGGGAAACGTTGCTGAAATGGAAATCACAAATGTTCATCCTAATGATGCTGGGATATACAGCTGTGTTACTGGAAACCAGAAGAGCACTGCAGAAGTAAAAATCAAAGGTAATTTGAATGTTTAAATAAACTAAAAAATGGATGGATTTAATGTTTTAAATATTCGAACATGTTATTAGATCACAAAAGTTTGTTCATGCTGTGTCAGCTCTTCCAATCACTTTCAAACGGGAGCTCCAGGACCAGGTTTCTAAGGAAGGGGACAGTGCTGTGTTCACGTGTGAACTTTCTAAACCTGGAGTTCCAGTAGAGTGGAGAAAAGGAAGACTCATTCTGAAACCTGGCGAGAAGTACAAGATGACACTGGAGGGAAGATTAACTAAACTGATAATAAATAACCTTGAAGAGTGTGACGCTGGGAAATATACTTGTAAAACCAAAGATGCTCAGTCAGCTGCCGAACTTGCTGTGAAAGGTAAGAAAGTCTGGATTTGTAGCGGGGAACTGTTTTACATAATGTTATCCAAACTTTCCATTACATTCAAGATTTCATGCCTAACAAATATGAATGAAATGTTCATAGTTACATGATCATATTCTCATCTAACAAAACAAGAACTTCTGCTGAGGTTCCCTGAATCCACCCAGATTTGGAGCACCCACAACACCCATCTGATTAAACTCATATATTTACAAACCTTAGTTTGTAATTACAGTGTCCTGGGTTTTAAGACATTCTGAACAGTGTGGTCTGCCATGTTTTGTTGAATTGGATTCAAAATGTAATCTCTTTCCCAGATTCATAATTTTTAAAAAGAACAACATTAACTTAAGCTTTATAGCATAGCTAAAGTAACACATGGCAATCGGATGTAACTGTTAAGTGGCACTTGTCACGTTAAATCAGAGTTTTTGTTAGATATTTGTGGTTTTGTACAGATTTTTATGGCATTGCTTTCACATGACTTTAATGGCCAAGGCATGCTTGGGGTGGTCACTACTGCTGCTGGTTGATGTATATTGTTTTGAGCAAGGGTGTGGTTAGAATGGCTTAATACAAACAAAATACAAGTATAAAGGTGAAAGAATATGCTAGCTGCATTTGTCGTGTCTAAGTTGGAATATGGTGAAATCCAACTTTCTATTTGTAGCACTCCCTGCTACTTTCAAAACCATTTTGGAGAACTTGGAAGCTCCAGAGGGAAACAGCCTTAGTTTGCATTGTGAACTCTCCAAAGCTGGAGCACATGCAGAGTGGTGGAAAGGAGGAGAAATGATAAGAACTGGTGAAAGGTATCAGTTGAGACAAAGGGGTGTAAGAGCAGAACTGCTAATAAGAAAAGCTCAACCAGAAGATAGTGGA
This sequence comes from Clupeocharax schoutedeni, assembly GCA_037974565.1. Lineage (NCBI taxonomy): Eukaryota > Metazoa > Chordata > Actinopteri > Characiformes > Alestidae > Clupeocharax > Clupeocharax schoutedeni. The sequence continues at coordinate 15,634,615 of JBBPDH010000017.1, read as the reverse complement.
ATATATCGCTGTGTATGTGGAGAGCACAGTACAGAGGCCATTATTAAAGTTAATGGTATGTATTCTCACACTGAGTAGCTATTTCATTTAAAAGAGAAAATTCTGTAGAAGCTTAAATTGTTGGAGCGGGAAGAACTGTCATCTTCGTGTTGTTTTGAGTAGCTCATCCCATCACTTTCAAGCAAGAACTGAAGAATCAAGAGGTTGAAGAGGGAAACAGTGTCACTTTGCGTTGTGAACTCTCAAAGGCTGGAGTACAGGTAGAATGGTGGAAAGGAGAAGAACTCCTCAAGTGTGGTGAAAAGTACCAAATGAGACAAACGGCCACGAAAGTGGAGCTTATCATCAAGAAAGCAGTACCTGAGGATAGTGGTGTCTATGTTTGCGTAGGCCCAGACCAGAACTCCAAAGCTACCATCAAAATCAATGGTAGGAAACTACATAAATGGTCAAACTCGTTAAAGATATAGTGAAAAGTCTCTTGTGTGACTGTTGTTATTTATGTGCCCTCAGCACTACCAGTGATTTTCAAACAAAACCTGAAAAACCAAGAGACAGTGGAAGGCAACAATATAACTTTATGCTGTGAACTTTCCAAACCTGGAGCATTGGTGAAGTGGTGGAAAGGTCAGGATGAGCTAACTTTGGATGAAAAGTACCACATGAAGACTGAGGGGAGGATAGCTGAGATGATTATTAGGAATGTGGTACTTGATGATGCTGGTTTATACAGCTGCACGATAGGTGATCAGACGACTACTTCAGAAATCAAAATTCGGGGTAGGTTTTGTTACCATGACAGTCAATCAATTAAGATTTGTGCAGTCCTTTTGTTAGTCATTTGAAAGTGAAAATGTTAATGGAAATTTCTTGTGAGTTTACTCTCAAATTTCTCTGGCTTCTGTAGCTCTACCTGTAACTTTCAAACAAGAACTGAAAAGTGAAGTTTGCAAAGAAGGGGGAACGGCATCGTTTAGTTGTGAACTCTCAAAACCTGGGACTGCAGTGGACTGGAGAAAAGGAAGAGTTATTTTGAAGGCAGGAGATAAATATGAGATGAAACAAAAAGGAAACATCACCATGCTTATCATAAATAACATTGAGGAAAGTGATGCTGGGAACTATTCGTGTAAAACCAAGGATTCTGAGTCAACTGCTAAACTTACTATCCAGGGTAAGGCAATGCAGTTTGTTATTAGTCCAGTGTAGGTGGCTTTTTCTGCTTTCTATTTCTAAGTGCTTTCTTAAATCTGCTTTTTGTGTGCCAGAGCCTTGCATGGCTTAACATTGGGATATATTGTACAACCTCTGCTATTTCTTTACTGGTGCCTATTTCCAGTTCCACCCATCACTTTCAAAAAGAAACTTATCAATCAGGAAGTTGAGGAAGAGAGCGCCGTAAGTCTGCAGTGTGAGCTGTCTAGAGCTGGCATTTCGGTTCAGTGGAAAAAAGGAGAAGAGTTGCTCAAGCCTGGATTGAAGTATCAAATTAGGCAGCAAGATACTACAATGGAACTGATTATCAAGAAAGCAATGCCTGAAGACAGTGGTGTCTATAGTTGCCTATGTGGGGATCTGAAAACCAAAGCCATTGTCAAAGTTTTTGGTAGGACGATTAATGCTTAAATGAATGTAAACTCCTTAAACTGCATTAATATTAAAACAGTTTTTTCATCTTATTTTTGTGACTACTATAAAACTGGTCTGTAAACGCTGTAGAAATAGGAGTGAGGAATGATAGTTAATTACACCTCCTTAGGGACATGACTTATTTTACTTATTTTACTTCTTTATATACTACTTTGATTGTTTAGCAACTCCCGTCACATTCCGACAAAACCTGAAGAACCAGGAGGCCCCAGAGGGAGGTGTAGTAGTCTTGCACTGTGAGCTGTCCAAAGCTGGGATTCCTGTGCAGTGGTGGAAAGGTGAAGAGGAGCTTAGTAATGGGGGCAAATATAAGATGAATCAGGAGGGATCGGTTGCTGAGTTACACATTAACAATGTCCTTCCTATGGATGTTGGAGAATATAGCTGTATTATTGGAGATCAAAAGACCACAGCTGAAGTGAACGTGAGGGGTATGTGCCAAGTCATCTGGGTTAATTTTATGCACATGAAAGAAATGCAATGGATGACAAATATACTTGATACTTGTACATGTATCATTTTTTATTATTTTCTCATCCATTACCACTTTCACATTCACTATGCAACCATTCCTCATTAAATACAACCAAATACATTTGTTGGCACTGTGTATAACAATACACAATGTAACCAAGACAAATGACATCGTCTTCACACAATATTCCATATCATGAACAACAGATCCGTCCAAATGTCAATTCCAATCCCCTCTTAACACTTACATAAATCTAGCTGCATTTTTCTATTTAACTCTGGTTTGTTATAACACCTTACTTAAACCCAATTTTGTCATACAGCTGCTGCCTCTGTGTTCTTTGAGAAAGAGTTAGAGAGTCAAGAGGCAATGGAGGGAAACTCTGTGAAGTTCAGTTGCTTGCTGTCCAGCGCAAATGCACCAGTGACTTGGAAAAAAGACTCAAGGCAGATAACGCAAGGTGGACGATTTACTTTACACCAGAAGGGCTTCACCCATGAGCTGGAGATCAGGCAGCTAAAGCCTGAGGATGCTGGTCTATACACATGTAATACGAGGGGCAAAAAGTCATCAGCAACTCTTAGAGTGATAGGTAAGTCTCGTTTTTGTTTAATAGCTTTTCTTATAACACAGTTAATCTGATATGGTTATGACTTTAAAACTTTTTCACATTATTTTTTTATTGTATTTTAGAGATGTCTCGTTACCTCTTGATGTAATGGCCTGGCAATAAATAAAATTACACAATTTTCTACAGAGACTTAGTTGATCAGTCAAGGTCCAAATATAACTTTAGTTTACAACTAAGCTGTGAGGCTAACATTGCAAAAAAACATGAGAGATTAATAGTTTCCCACATTGTTTCCATAAAAACATCCCTCAAATTTTACTGAACCATCGCAAATATTCTCAGAGTTTTCGCAAGGACCAGTCACACAGTATAAGCTTTAAACATTTAAACATTTGTCTGAATCTGTAGCCAGGTTAAACAACAGGGCCTGCATTAACAAACTGCTTTCTTTCTACAGATTTTATTTAGACTGTTTTATTATTATTGTTTTTTATTTTACATTTTGTTTTTCATTATTCCTTGCTGAAAAAGATTTTTTTGTGGCAATGTCTGTCTTTAGCACAGAAGAATACAAGGTTGGTCCTGTCCAGCCCAGATTCGGTTTAAAGTAACTTGAAAAGTGCCTGCAGCAGAGAATTTTGGTGCTTTATCTTAGCTCAGAGGAAGCCATGGTGTGTCATAGACCACAATGACTACTTGCAGACCTAAATTAAGAGGTATATTTGAGTGGGGGATGTGTTTATGGAAATGGGTTGGGTGACAATTGACTACTAATGTTAGTGACCAATGTTGTAAAGTAGTTCTAAATTTAAGAAGGAACATTTGAACATCTTACAATTATTTAAAATGCTTGGGTATTTATACATACCCTAGTATCTCCAAGTATCACCAAACTGTATTTTGTTTTATTTTACTATTTTCTTTGTCATCTTTATTTGTGCTTAAAAAATAATAACGAAACAATATTTCATTGAAAAGCCCTTTGGCTGTTACATACATGGCAACTTTATACTTTCAGAGCGTGTGAAAATTGTGAGAGAGCTTCAGGACATCACTGTCATTGCTGGTGAAAATGCCAAGTTTGTATGTGAGCTCTCACATGAGAACATCAGTGATGGCGTATGGTGGCTAGGCTCCAGCATTCTTCAAGAAAATGAAATGAATCAGATGAGCTGTCATGGTCTTGAGCATCACCTGGTGCTAACCATGACAACACCTGAGGAGTCAGGCATTGTGTCCTTTGCGATAGGAGAAGAGAAGACCTCAGCTCGTCTAAGAGTGAAGAATAAACCTAAAGGTGTGGAAGTTGATACTTGCTTAGTTTGCATCATTTACTAAAAATGTTGCCTACTCAGATCATCCAGTAGATATAACATACACTGTAAATGTTTTTTACATACTTGTGCATTATGCATTGAGCAGCTTTCTTGTCCAATAGTTTTGATAGAAGAGAAACTAAAAGACATGGTAACGTATGAGGGAGATACGGCCACTTTATCCTGTGCCACCTCTGATGACTGCACTCCTGTCACCTGGAAGAAAAACAACGTGACTCTGCTGGCCGGGGAAAAGTATGAACTTCATAAAGAAGGAAAACGTAACCTGCTTCTAATACACAGAGTAGGAAAGGAAGATGCTGGAGTTTATATATGTGACACAGGCGACATGCAAAGTACGGCTGCGCTTGTCATTAAAGGTAAATATTATTGCTGTTGTAATTTAATATGAATATTGGGTCATACTTATACATTTGTGTAATTTATGCATTGTCAAAGTAATTGGGTTTTTGGCATTATTATATACTAACATGTCTGCTAGTCCATATCATCAAGATTTTCTACAGAACTTCAGGCATTGCGCAACACTGGTACAGTACAAATCTTATCGGAAGTCAGGGAAGGTAAATGTGTTTAATTTCAAGAACATCAATCAGTCATTACATAAAACCACTGAGTAGTGAACATTGATAATTCCATTACAGTGGTACCTGTCAACATTAGGCAGCAAGTGACCAGTCTGTTCTTGAAGTTAATATGCTGGAAGAAGGAAAATGGGCAGTTGTGATGACTAGATGACTGACAGGTTTTGTTGGGTCTTCCTGGTATGTAGTGGTTAGTACCTACTGAAAGTGGGCCGAGGAAGGACAGCTAGTGAACGAGCGACAGGGTCATGGGAACACAAAACTCACTCATGTATGTGGAAAGTGAAGGCTAGTCTGTCTAGTCTGATCCCACAGAAGAACTACTGTAGGCCTGCTGAGTGTGGGACTTTGTAGCTTCATACTGAAAAATATATATGGTATATATCATTTATCCATTTTTGCAATTTTATTTTTGTAATTTTACTACATCAGTTCTTGTCATAAGTATAAAATATTTATTCCTTTGGGGGTTTTTTTTAATCCTTCAAATTCCAGTTTGTTTGCACGATGCATGAATGGCCATTCTCAATGCTATTGAGATTTTTTAAAAATCTGAAATATGTAACTGATTAACAATGACACAGAATTTTATTGTCATGCACAAACAAAACCATTATCTGTCATCTTTAAGGTCACACCTATGTTAAAATGGTGTCATTCGTTTGCATCATAGGAATGTAGTAAGTTATCATATCAAAAAGCAGATGGTGGCGTAGTGGGTAGGATACTTGCCTCTAGACCAAGAGGTCATGGGTTCGAATCCTACCTTCAGCACACCACCACTTAACCCTTAACCCCAAATTGCTTCAGGGAGACTGTCCCCTGTAGTTAGGGAATGGAAGTCACTTTGGATAAAAGCATCTGATAAATACCATAAATGTAAATAAAATTGCTCACTTGGCCAAAAATGGATAGATGACATCAACTGGTAAATCCGGCAGCTGGTGGCCTAGTGGTTAGGGCATTCGCCCTGCAACCAGAAAGTCTGGGTTCAATTCCCAAGACCGCTAGGCACCGCTGAGGTACCCTTAGCAAGGCACCGTCCCCACACACTACTCCCCCGGCGCCGTGTTCATGGCTGCCCCCTGCTTCACATGGTGAATGGGTTAAATGCATAAGTTGAACTTCGTGCTGTTCACACTGTGTTCTGTTGTGTGTTCACGTATGATAAATGGTCACTTTCACTGTAAAAAACACTAAAAACTACTTTTCTCAAGTCTTGAGTTTAGAATGAAAGCATTTTGACCTACATTGTATGATTTAATAGTGTAAATAACAAGTAATTTAAAAATGTCTTGGTGGGTTTCAATTGGCCAAAAGTGGTTACGAGGGAGTCAAGTGTTGGATGAACTGGAATATTTATTGATATATTTAATGAGATGAAGTTAAAAATGAAAAGATCTAAAAAAACTCCAGACCCTTGAGAACTTTAATTCCATATGCATTAGCACAGCTAACCGGCTTGCTATTTGGCACTGCCATTTCTCGTATTCTTTGGGTAAATCAAGTGGTTTGTGTTTTAGCAACATGGTCCCAAAAGTAGTCAACAGTAAGGAAAAAGAAAACAAAACAAAAATCCACATTAACTTCCTGCATCCATGTGGATAGGCAATTTCATTTCATTTTCAATCTGTACCTGAAAACTCTTATTTGTGCATACACTGTTGATACTGAGCTCAGACCTATATTCTGCCTTCTAGAACGTCCATTATTCTTTTGTGAGGAACTCCAAAATCAACAGGCTAATGAGGGTGAAACTGCCTTCTTGTGCTGTCAACTCTCTAAACCTGGAGTTGCTGTGCAGTGGAAGAAAGGAGCACTTGTGCTTAGACCAGGAGACAAATATAAAATGAAGCAGGATGGCTGTGAACTACAGCTTCACATCCATGACCTGACTGTACGGGACAGTGGTGCCTACAGATGCTGCACCGACAGCATTGAGACTAGAGCCAGTCTCAGTGTAAAAGGTATGTACCGAACGTCAAAGGCGACTGCTTTCCCATATCAACATGTCATTACGCAAACCTGCTAGCAACCCTCAGGCAGATTTTTGCCTGCTCGTAGTTTTTAAGACACAAATCATCTTAACAAAAACAACCACTCTTTCCAGAACAACCATTGTTCTTCCGTGAGGATCTCAAAAGTGTGGAAGTAGAGGAGGGTGAAACGGCTTTCCTTTGCTGTGAACTGTCTAAACCTGGAGTTACAGTTCAATGGAAGAAAGGAACATTACCCTTGAGACCTGGCAGCAAATATGAGATGAAACAAGATGGTTGTGAATTAGAGCTTCTGATACATGATCTGAAATGTCAGGACAGTGGAAACTATGTATGCAGTGCTGGTGGCCTAGAGACAAAGGCAAACATTGTGGTAAAAGGTAATTTAAATTTGAATGGCTTCAATTATAAATGTATGTTTGCACTTCAGCTGCATAATATATGACAGTAATTCAATCTCTTGCCAGAACAACCACTGTTCTTCATTGAGAATCTCCAAAATCAGCAGGCTGAGGAGGGTGAAACTGCCTTTTTGTGCTGTGAACTTTCTAAACCTGGAGTTGCAGTGAAGTGGAAGAAAGGTGCAGTTCTGTTAACACCAGGAGACAAATATGAAATGAAACAGGACGGCTGCAAACTGCAGCTTAAGATTAATGACCTGAAGGGAAAAGACAGTGGTACCTTCAAATGCTGTGCTGGTAGCTTGGTTACTACAGCAATCATTACAGTAAAAGGTACATTGAGTTTCTGGGTTAGAATCATGCACTGAGCATTAATCGGCAACATAGTACACAAATTCCTATCTTCACAAAATGATTCAGAGGTAGTTTCAAATAACACAATTGTCTGATTTACTATTTTAGAGCAACCACTTTTCTTCCCTTTGGAACTTCAAAGTCTAGAGGCACTGGAGGGTGAGAATGCCTTGCTGTGTTGTGAACTCTCTAAACCTGCAGCTGCAGTACAGTGGAAAAAAGGCACAATGCTACTGAGACCTGGAAACAAGTATGAAATGAAACAGAGTGCCTGTCTTTTACAGCTTAAAATTCTTGATTTAACATTTCAAGACAGTGGCTCCTATACATGCTGTGCAAGTGGCGTAGTGACTACAGCATACCTTGAAGTGAAAGGTATGTCAAAACAGGCTATTGTTTTCAGGCTATTGCCTTAATATTACATCTAACATTTTTGTTCTGTAAATTATATTATGTAACCACTATAAGAACAGTAATATGTACCTTGACTAGACTTTAATCTATAATTAAAAGCTTTGAGTTTCATGTACAGTGAACCCTATGCAAATAGAAGGAACCAACACTGTAATTTTCTTTATTCTGTGTAGAACAGCCACTGTCCTTCCATGTGGAACTTCAAAGTATGGAAGTAGTGGAGGGTAACACTGCATTACTATGTTGTGAGCTCTCTAAGCCTGGAGTTGCAGTGCAGTGGAAAATGGGAGATGTAATGCTGAGAACTGGAAGTAAATATGAGATGAGTCAGGATGGCTGTGAAGTACAGCTTAAAATCCATAATTTAACCTATCAAGATTGTGGTTCGTACAAATGTTGTGCTGGTAGTCTTGAGACCACTGCCTTCCTTGAAGTGAAAGGTATTTACAGTTTTGCTGACAGAATGTTGACATGTTTTAGTATTATAAACATGAATGTGGACCACAGCAATAGTATTATTTTCTGCATTCTCTGTAGAACAACCATTGGTATTTCGTAAGACACTGCAACATCTGGAGTTGGAGGAGGATGAAACTGCCTTATTCTGCTGTGAACTCTCTAAACCTGGAGTTTCAGTGCAGTGGAAGAAGGGCAATATGCTAATTAGACCAGGAGACAAGTATAAAATGAAGGAGAACGGATATGAAGTACAACTTCAAATTCACAATGTTAAAGTCCAGGACAGTGGCACTTACAAATGTTGTGCTAGCACACTAGAAACCACTGCAACTCTTTATGTGAAAGGTACTAGACTAGACTGATTAATCCATACATATGTATTCCCTTTTGTGGTTTACATGGTCATTAATCTATCCTAGAACTGACCGATGTACAACAATGTAATAATGTGTCAATCTTTTTTAGAGCAAACACCATTCTTCACAAAGGAGCTCAGAAATCAAGAAGTAGAAGAGGGTGAACCTGTCTTACTATGCTGTGAGATCACCAAACCTGCAGTCGCAGTGCTGTGGAAGAAAGGGACAGTGCTTCTGAAGCCTGGAGACAAATATGAAATGAAACAGATTGGCTGTGAACTGCAGCTTAAAATCCATGACCTGAAGAGTCAAGACAGTGGCTCTTACAAATGCTGTGCTGGTAAAGCAGTCACCACAGCATCTATTGTAGTCAAAGGTATGTGAGTTTTTGAGACAAAACATTAGGTAAAATGACTGAACATGGACTAACTGGGAGTAAGCTCTTAAACTCTATGTTTATTATTTATATATTAATTCAGTAACTATGAATTATTCTATAACTGTTATGAATGCAATTTATTTTATGAACTCTTATGTCATCCCCAGAACAACCTTTGTTTTTCTGCAAGGAACTTGAAAGTCAAGAGGGAAAGAAAGGTGAAAATATCTTGCTGTGCTGTGAGATTTCTAAGCCTGCAGTTGCTGTACAGTGGAAAAAGGGAACAGAGCTCCTCAGGCATGGAAATAAATATGAGATTATGCAGAATGGCCGTGAGCTACAACTTAAAATTCTTAACTTGAAGAGCCAGGATAGTGGTACCTACAAGTGCTGCACTGGGAATATAGAGACTATATCTTCTGTTGTTGTAAAAGGTACATTAATTCCACTTTTACTGAATTATAGTATTTTTTACTTCTACTTTAATTATTTTTTTAATTCTTTTCTTATTCACCAACGCCTTTTAGAGTTTCAGGCCAAACCTAAAAACATCCCTCAGGTACCACTGCGCTCAAAGGGTAGGACTTTCCAAGAACTTCCTAGCCTTGATGAGCAAAGCGAAGCTCCTGAACCAAAAAGGCTAGCAGTGAGTCAGCAATCCATGGAAATTGTTTTAGGTCAAATGGAGGACTACCCAGATCATGGTATAAAGAGAACAAATGAGCAAGACTTACAGAAGAAGACACCAGTAAGGCAAAAGATGAAGGAGGATGAAAGACCTAAAGTGACACTAGGTGTCACAAAGCCGCCTTTCATAGAGAACGTGTCTGAGATTTCTTCTGTGGGCCATGTTTCTACAGAGACGAGTGAAAAAGAGCAGGTGTGTTCTGTGGTAAATGATGCAGAGATTTCTGTCAAGCCAAGCCAGCAAAAGATTGTACAGCAAGTGCAGATGACAGCCCCAAGCAGGGATACAACAGAAGAGAAGCAAGAGATGCCAATTAAAAGTACACCTCAGGCACCACCTCGCTGCAAAGGAAGGTTATCACAGCCAAGTGTCGATCTCCAAGGCCAAAACGGTGTTCTGGAGCCAAAAAAACAGAATGTATTCATGGAGTCGTCTTTGGAAGCTACTTTGGGAAATACAGTAGATGATGAGCAACTGGATCACAGAGAGAAGAAAAGAGAAGAAAAAGATAATTCTAAGGAAGTGTTCTTAAAGCATAAAGATGTGAAACTAGTCCCTTCTAAAAAAGACCCAGAACCTCAAAAAGCTCTATCATTCAGTGAACCTGAGGAGAAACTACCAAATCATGTTCAAAAGAAAGGAACAAGTGGTAACATGTCAGATAAGAAAAGCAAAAAGCAGCATGTAATTGCAGAAACAGTGTCCAAAATGTCAAATGTGACCACAGAACCATCTGTTAAATGTATTTCCAAAGAAAGATTACAGGGTCAAGGACTGGATCTCAGTCAAAGCAAAACTGAAGAGAAATGTATCGCAAATGAAGCATTGCTGGGGCAAAAGGTAAAAGACAAGGAACCAGTTATCCATAATGAAAAGTATACAGAACCCCAAAAAGTTCCATCTTCCACTGAAACTGAGAAGAAACTGACAAAAATTGTTGAGGAGAGATCAAAAAGTGAAAACATTTTAGAACAAAGATTTCAAAAGCAGCATGTCCCTCAACAGAAGGAAGAGCAGGCTGAGCAGAATGTTCTGCAGATGACACACATTTATGTTACAGACCAGAAAAACAGGGATGAGTTTATGAAGATGAAAAAGGTCCCAGAGCCATTAATAACTAGACCTAAGGAGAGGAAAGCAGAGCAGGCCAAAACCCAGGATATGCAGATGAAGTTTGAAGACCATACAACTAGGAAACAGATCAATCAAGAAGATTCCTTTACAGATACAACCAAGCACACCATCTCTCCGGTTACTCCAGTAGAACAACATGCTCAGGATACCTCTGCTATAGATATAAGTTTTGAGGATGAGCCAGAGATGTTAGAAGCAGCCATAAAGATCCAATCTGCTTTCAAGGGTTACAAAGCTCGAAAGGACTTGCGACCTGTCTTTAAGGAGGTGTTCAAAAACCAGAATGTGGATGTTGGTGATACAGTGTGTCTGGAATGTAGTGTAGAGGGTAAGGCCAGTATTGTGCGCTGGCTGAAGGATGGTGTAGACTTAAAATCAGGGAAACGGACAAAGATCATCCATAATGAGGATGGTCGGTGCATTCTGGTCATTAGTAACGCAGTTCCCAAAGATGCAGGGATCTATACTTGTGAAGTTGCCAACAAGTTTGGGACCATTAGTTACAATGGGAATGTCACTTTGGTCCATCCTAAGAAGCCTATAAAACAAGCTGTGCAGAGACAAGAGACAGAATGTAAAGAAGCTGTACTTGCCTCTAAAACTGAAGAGGAGTCGCTTAGGCATGTCTATGACCTTCCTGCAGAAGATCAAAAAAGAAAGATTCAAGAGAAAAGGAAAAGTCTTATTTCTCTCAGTTCTGGTATGTTGTCATGAACATTCAAATCACACAGTTACACAGACTGCTTGATCGTTACAGTAAAAGTAATTTATTTTCTTTTTATGGTGCCTTATTTTTTTCTAGTGTCCTGTCCCTCAGACTATGACACTGCCCCTGATGTAGAGACAAGCTACCTACCCAGGTAAGAAGAACCAACAGTAAGACTTTATTTTATGAGTCCACCCAGCTATCCTCTTCTTTAACTAACACTAAACTAAAAAAGTAAATATATGTGATAATGTCAAACCTAAACCTAACCCTAAACTGAACTTCCTCCCAAAAAGCTTAGCGGAATCCTAAACTTGACCATCACTCCAAGGTGGTAGTTTTGCTGGAATTTGTTCATAATTTGACTTGAATCTGCCTGGGACTACCAAAATAAAGTGTGATCAATTTAACTAGAATTATTGGTTTTGCACCCTAAAGTGTATAAAG
>JBBPDH010000017.1:15606258-15616445 GCA_037974565.1 Clupeocharax schoutedeni | reverse complement strand
TGTGTGTGTGTGTGTGTGTGTGTGTGTGTGTGTGTGTGTGTGTGTGTGTGTGTGTGTGTGTGTGTGTGTGTGCTTGCTGGTGTCTCTTAAAGCTGCATTGTTTCTCTGTTACTCACTTGGTTTATTTGAAGTGCCAATCTTTACACACTCATAACTTCAGCTGACGACTTCTCAGTAAGACAGTAAATGGTACACCTGTATAACATGCAGGGCTGATGTAAATATAGCAGTGAGGTTGTTCAGTGGGATGATTGAGTGTTGCTAGTTTTATTTACAGAAGTAAGTTAATGTTTGTAAAATGTCTCCCTGTCTCTGTTTCTCTTCTCCCCTTTCTCCCATCCACCTATTGTCTATCAATGTCTCTTGCTCTGTCTCTCTCTCCCTTTAGTGTTTCCAGTGACTATTTGTTCAAAAATAATTTGTTCAAAAGATGTTTTTTTGGCGAATATAATTGTTTCTATAGTGTAAAGTTGCTAACAAATAGTCAAATCTCAGTCAAATCTTTTCTGCATATACATTTTAAACAACTTAGCTGGACTGATCTTGGATTAGATTCCTCCATATTCAAATAAATACAATGTTTTGTTTATTTTTTATAGCTCACTGTAAGTTATACTGTGGCCAAAACCACATCCACAGGTCTGCAGCACTTTAATAAAGACCTGGATGCAGTTTCAGTGGTTTGACAAATATTTTAAGAATGTAGTTTCAGATTTACTTGGATGACTGTTGACTTCTAGTGCTTGTTTGCACCTTTAGCCTTGCAGCCTTGTAATTTTTTGCCATACCATTCCATTATTCATTCATTCATTATTCATTCATCCATTCATTTTTTGAGTTGTTCATCCTTCATCAAGGCTGAACATGGACTTATTTGTTACTCTTGAATTTTCTACAGGAAATGTGATGAATCCTGGCTTTCAGCAGTGTTGATGTCTATTCTTCAGCTTTATGAAGATATTTCTAACAGAGATCATCTCACTAATCTCTAGACTTCACACTAATGACATGGAGTCAGTGATAAACAGGAGGTACATCAGTGTCCTGTAGTTATTCAGGAGTCTGCAGACTAGTCTTTTATGTTTTAGAGGAAAGTCCCTTTTTGTTGGTTAAGGTCGTCCTTTTAAAGACATTTATAAGACTTTTAGTATTCTGACTACTTGTTAAATTCATATTTAACCCACACTAGGTGCCCAGGCTTGAAGACCCCTGCTCATCCAGTGCTGATTCTCAAATCAAAGAGTCCTGGAGGTTCATCACCCCCTTCCTGTAGTGACAGTGACTGTTCTTCCTGGAAGGCTGATGTTTGAACATTGTTGTGAGGAATTGCTGAATTCAGCCACAAGAGCATTAGTGAGATCAGGTATTGATGTTGGATTAGTTCTGGATCACAGATCAAACTCATCCCAGAGGTACTGAATGGTGCTCCATCGCTCTAGAGAAGCTAGTTCTACTGCTCCAGAGAGAGCAGGGTTTGTATATCAGTCTAACGGTTGCTTGACATTTGGCATTAGGCTCATGTGCACCTGTGCCAGACAATCTCATACTACTGGCAATGCTTTTTTATGGAGATTATGCAAGCTATAAGCAATGACCAACTGCAGGCAACAAATGCAAGTTAAATTCACTCATGAAATGGAATGTCTGGATACTTTTGGACACATATTAGTCCTGTGTGTCTGTACCTAGTTACATTGCTTGAGCTCTACAATTTAAATCAACCATTAAATTACAGGCACATTGGATATTGACTGAATGGTGAGAGGGAGGTATAAAGCAGGAATTCTCTGATTTGACAGGTAGAATCATACTTTGTATTTTTCAGATTGATCTTATGTATTTGGCCAGTAGTCTGAAACCCACAAGAGTGCACTGCAGCACAGTGAGCGCAGAGGGATTTAGTGGGCTAATATTGCTCAGGCTCCTTTTCTTACCCACCGATGTCCTTAATTATAGTACATATTACACAATGATCATTAGTGTTTATTGTAGGGGAGATTTCTAAAAGTGGACCTGCTTCATGTGGCTGTTTCTAGCATCTCCAATGCCAGAGCGGTTGAGCTGCAAGTTGATTAAAGAAAGAAAGAATTTAAAAAAATGTACCTTTGAAAAACGAAGGAAACGACTTTCTACAGCAGATGTGTTACTACAGTGCCTATTATGTTGCCCATTAAATAGGCTCTCTCAATGGCCCATTATTTTCTCCAATAAAAACCGGCTCACTGCGCCCTACATATCCAGCCCCCCTCCTTCCCCCACTCGCATCCACTTCAGAAAGCATATTTAAGAAACGATGAAATCCCCCTGTATAAAATGAAACATTTGATGTCTTAAATATGAACCAGACGGTGTTTGGGCTAACCACGGCAGGTGTGGAGAGGGCCAATTGACTTCAATAACGGCGAGTCTTCTCAGAAAATCTGCCAGAGAGCAAACCCCCCTCAACACACACACACCCACACACCTTCCTCTGCCTTCCGCCTGCCCTCAGATTATTCAAAGGTAGTTCCCATTACGACAGCACTGAAAGGTTGAAGAAATTCATGGCCTGAAGCAGGAGACTGGCTATGAAAGCTGAAACTTATATACAGGAAAGAACTCAGTGTTTTTTGTTAGAATGTTTTCTATGGATTTCTATGGTGTTGCCAGTTTGGTCAGCAGCGTCTTGCCATTCTTTTTAAAGAAGTATTTGGATGGGATTACTCTCGTTTCATGTTAACTTTTTATGAACTGTAGAAATCTCATGTTAGCAAATGAAAAGTTTCACACTTCTTTAAGGGAAGCGGACCTTATTCACACAAAAAATATCACCAGAAATGCCATTACAAGTAATTAACCTACAATAGAGAAAGAAATATATTCTAAATTATACATCAGCTGTTATTCTTTTTAAACCTCTTATATTAAAAATAGGAATGAAGCTACAGTATTCCAAGACAAAGCTGAAAGTACTGCGGCAGCCAGAGGATAAACAAAACAAACAAAACATTTAAAACTAAAAAAAAAAAGCTAACAGAAAACTATGTCTATATTTATTGGACTATCAGAGGTGAGTGACAGTATACTAAAACACAGAAGAACAAAATAGATAACCACTGTAGTTTTATGTTTTAAATGTGATGATTAGCTGTAAACTCCATAGCCAAAGTGTTAATCCACTAAGCTGATATACATAGCAGGAAACACTGGGGCATGGTTTCTACTTGCAAGCAGCTATACAATACATATAAAATGTTTTTGACACAAAAAAAAGAAACTAGACCATCTCAATCTTGCAACGTATGCACAGATCACATATGCAGGGTAAATGAGTCCTGTCTGAATGGTGCTTAAGTTGCTGTCAGTAAATCCCTGAAGTGGTCTTCAGAACATGAGGGAGAAAAGGGGTCAAAGTCAAAGCTAAACCCAGATGTTCAGATCCGCCTTTGCTTTGTTGGTCTGTCTGCATTGCTTCTTCACCGTTTGCCATTATGACATGTTGATAAAACACCCAAAGCAACCTGAGCCTGCTCCTGTCAATCAAGTGTACAGAATCCCTCCAAGCCAATAGGCCCTGGGTGATGAAAATGCTGACCCTCCTCCATGCAGCTCAAGGAATTGGGAGCCTGAAGTATTGTCCTTTTTGGCTCCTGACATATTGTTGTAATGTGATGGAGCATCCGGACGAGATGTGGCATTCTGGAAAGGTCAGCTCACGGCTGTCTCGGAATCAGTCTGTCGCCGTGACGATGGCAGCTGTCATATGGATGCTGGCATGCGTAGTCATCCCATTGCACAGAAAAAGAGATGGACCTTTATGTTTTGCCTGAAGACTGAGCCCGTCATTTCAAGGCATCAGGGTGTGACCGAGAGCATGTCTGCCAGGAGACCCTCTAATGTCCCTCTGATGTTTCTAAGAGCAAAGGCAAGTGACATGATCTGACTGGCTAAACTCCATTTAGGTATGTGTGTACAATGCAGTGACGAAACTGGATACTGCTGATAAGATATGAGCTTTAAATTGCCAGGTGTGTGTAGGTGTTTTTTACATAAAAGGAGACCTTTCTCTAGTTTCTCTCCCTACATGCTGTTTAATGTTAGAGGAACATAGGGGCAAAACACTAAGAGGGGTAAGGGGAGTTGTAAGGGGACTTTACAGTGACGTGATAAGTGTTTGTCCCTCTTGATTTCTTCTGTGTCACGTTCAAGTCTTTCAGATCATCAAATAAAATTTTACGTGTGGCACAGACAATTGAAGGAAAAAAGTTATACTATCTGATCCTGTTGCTCAATCGGTCCTAATTAAATTTAGTCCAGACTTGAACTCCACTGAGATGCTGGACCTTCAGGACCTTCAATGGAGAGTTCATGCTGAAAGGCTGGCCAGTGTGGAAAAAAAGAAAAGAAATAGTACAAAAAATGAGTTGGCCAAAGCATTTGGCTGGTATTTTTGTTCTGCTAGAGATGGAACATCTAAAGTGTGTGGGGAAAAATTCTTATTCAAATGGGTGATGTAGGTTATGCAAAATATTTATTTCAAAATGATCATTTCAACACAGTTTTTCATGTTTCCTCTGTTGTCCTTGACTTTTATAACGTTTTGTCTGAGAATCTGAAGTCATTTAGAATGACAAATAGTTCTTTTCACAGCACTGTATCTGTAAATGTATAGTTTGGGTAATTCACACAATTTGCTGTGCCAGTCAGCATTTTGACACTGTAAGATGTACAGATGGCCTGTAACTAAAAACAAAATAGCAGCTTTGAATTTTCTTTGTACTTTATCCAACAATGTCTCATGCAGTTACTGTTAAGTTCAGGGGTAAAAGGGAAACATCTCCTAAGAATGCATGGGCGATAACAAAAGGACACTTGTTCCAGAATCAAATCTAATTCCTCTTATCATTCTATTACTTGGAGACGTTATCTGTGGGAGTGGTTTGGTTATAAATTCAATTTCAGGTGTGAGATTTTTGTTGTTTACTGATGCTGGCTCTGCAGAACGCAGATGAGGAAGCAGTCCATGCATGTCAGGGAATTCATTTAGGATGAAGCGCAAGCACATGCAGAAGAGTGCTCACGATCAGGGCTTTCTCAAGGGCACGGGACCAGGTAGCTCTCGCATGTAGATCCATGTTTTATTCACATCTATTTGCTTTCATTTGGCCTCTTGTTAGCAGGTGATTGCTTCAGTGGAGGAAAGTGTGACCGGAGCTGCTGCCCTCCGTTTCCTCTGTCATGCTGCTGCCTACCCAGCAGTTGACAGGTTTTATTTGGTTAAAAGATTTCTCCAATCTGTCAGCTGCAGATACATGTAGGTGATTCACCTCGTGGCAGTTAGAGTGAGACACAGTGGTGATGCATTTTCACACTTCGGTATTCTCAGGAGCAGGAAAATTGAAATGGGGTCAGCGTATCTGAACACATCTGTCCTCCTGTTTAACCCTATGAGGCTAAAGCTGAGATTGGAATTCTGTCTGACAGACACCAGTTTAATGTTAACAAGAGAAAAAATTACATACCGTTGGATAGTGTATGTTTTGCTGGGAACGTTCCCTTTCATAGATTATTGTAAATTTAAGGTTCTGACTACAGCTTGAAATAGTTGTTGTAAAAGCTGTTGACAACCTGGGACAGCTGATGGCCTAGTGGTTAGGGATCTGCGATCAGAAGATTGTGGGTTCAAATCCCAGGACTGTCAGTTGCACCACTGAGGTACCCTTGGTCAAGGTACTGTCCCCACACACTACTTCCCAGGCAATGTGTTTCTGGCTGCCCACTGCTTTACTTGGGTTAAGTGCAGAGAAAGAATTTCACACTGTGTGCTGTGCAGAGGAGTGGAGAGTTACCTCTGGGGTTCTCTAAGACACCTGATCCTGCTAAAGATGACCTTCAAGAGGTTTTAAGCAGCAGAGTCTAAATTAGGGCTCTGATTAAACGGCAGGAGCCTCGCAGCAGTACTTTGTGTAATTCTGATTTTATATTTATTTCTCGTCTCCTGTTTCTCTCCTCTGTGCTGTAGGTAAAATGAAGTGTGTGTTTGATGCCCAGGCACCCATGTGCCCTGTCTGTCAGTCTGTACTGCGGCCAGGGGACCTGCAGGAGCACATGGAGACGGAGATCGAGCGACTCACACAGCTACACCTGAGGTACACACAATCACATATTCACAACCCCCCTGAAGTGTGTTACAATATCTGGAACAATGCTGTAATTTTCATGTTTTATCAAAACTACAGCATAGTTCAGTAGCTTAAGGGAGCTAATTTGAATCAGATTGAACTGAGACAATCCAGCTGAAGTGCTGAATGGAAGATGTTTAACAGGGATTGAGTTTAGTTAAGACAATGGCAAGTAATGTGCATGCATAACCAATACACACATCAATAGGCACAATACACCCCCCCTTACACATTAGCCATGTCTTTCCTCCAGCACATTAAATGCTTCAAGGTTATGATGGCATATTCATCAGCAGCCTCAGGGCCTCCTACATCACACACACACCACTCAGAATACACACCCTCACATTCTTTGCCACATATTTCACAGCCTCTCACGCTCAGGGCGATGCTGGTGAAAATCACAGCGGGTTTAATAACGCCAAATCATACCAACCCGACATCAGCATCACCAGGGAGGGGCAAAGAGGTGAGGCTTTCGCTCCACATGAAGGATTCGTTCAATAAAGACATTACAACTCTAATCTGCTTAGTGACAGAATCGTTGACAGTAATTGTGTCAAATTGTATTCGGCCCAAGGGTGTGTTTCAGATATACGGGAAAGCAGAAGGAAGATGGCTTTGACTACGTGTGTAGCTGTACGCGTGTGTGCATGTGTGAGTGTGTGTGTATGTGTGTGTGTGTGCTTAAGACAGAGAGAGAGAGAGAGAGAGAGAGAGAGAGAGAGAAAGAAATGTAAAGAAAATACTCTTTGGTCCTGTTTCATAATTTTCTTTGCTCTTCTCTTAATTAAAGGTTTGTATTTTTATCCTCCCATAAAGTTTCCATGCATTTCAGCCTAGGCTGCCTTTTAAATGTGGTTCATCTAATTTCACTGATGAAGGGATCAGCTAGCCTGAGCAGAGGCCATGCAATTTACCCCACAGTCCCATTATCAGAATCCGATTCAGATTTAGAATCAAAAAACTTTATTGGAAATTACTTAAGTTGCTCTATTTTTAGTCCCTGGACAGAAAATAGGCTGTATTAACATCCCATATGAAAATGATCATGGATGTGATATCACAACCATAAATAGATTATAAAATATGACCATCTATTCAGGTTACAGCAAGGCACTACACAGGGCACCCAATCAGAACAGAGTTTCAAATATCACACTAAAAGAAGCAGTCTGTCTAATTGAAAGGGATAAAAAGAGGATGGAAAATGATCATATAAGTGGGAAGAAGAAAAAGAAAGTGTGTGAGTGTTGTAGCGTGTTGTAGGCAATGGGCTGATCACATGCTTTTAAAGAGAATGTATTTCAGCTGAGCCTAAATGTTGATCTCTTTCTCTCTTACAGTCCAAGCCCCTCACAGAAAGAGTGTCTCTCCTCAGGTTTTCCAAAGGTAAACTACATGCCATCTCCATTCACTAGCCTTCATTCACCTCAGTCTTTTTGATTGCTGCCACTGAGCTCAGTCAGCATTGCTCAGCAGTTGTGGGAAAGTCTTTTGTTTTGTTTTGTTTTTTTTTGTTTGTTTGTTTTTTACGGATAATTATCCCATTCCACCCTTTGTATGTTGTATTAAGCATTTTTACAAGCAAATATAATTCCCACTCTTACCTGCTTTTCAGTGGAAATCATTTTTAAGATCAGGAAGCAGAGCAAGTGTGATTAGTGTCATGCATTTTGACAAAAAATGTGACTGAAATGATACTTCAGCATGTAAGAATTTAGACATCACTAGAACAGTTTTGCTTTAAATATAAATATAAATTATTATTGTTATTATTATTATAAGTGCATAATGCATCTACAAGCGAGTGAAGAGATTCTGGTTTTCTTGATTATTCCCAGCCATGTTTCTCTGCTCACATTAAGCGAGAAGGCGGTTCCTCACCACGTCCGGCCGACGAAGCCATTCACTCAGACAGGTATCAGGTGAGACCCCTGTGCTTTACTCAGTTCTCTTCTTCTTCATCATCTTCTTCTTCATCATCTTCTTCTTCATCATCAACTTCTTCTTCTTCTTCCCTGTCTCCTCCTCCTCCTTCTTCTCTTTCTCCTTCTTCTTCTTCTCCTTCTCCCTCTTCTTCTTCTTTTTTCTTCTTGTTCTTCTGCTTGTTGTTCTTCTTCTACTTCTTCTTCTCCTCCTCCTCCTTCTTCTTGTTCTTCTTCTTCTTCTCTTTCTTTTTCTCTTTCTCCTTCTTCTTCTGCTTGTTCTGCTTTTCTCTTTCTCCTTTTTCTTCTTCTTCTTCTTCTTTTCCTCTTCCTCCTCCTCCTCCTTCTTCTTCTCATTTGCTTCATCAGACTAACATCAAATGCCTCGGCTGTATAAACTACAGCTCTGAAATTAGAAACACTTTCTTATTATCATGGAAGAATGCTCAGACAAAACTGTTAGTCTTCAAAAAAAAAGTGCTTTTGTTATTCAAATAGTAATAAACTGAAGTTATTCAGATGGTTCTGTTCATACGCTAGTCTGAGAAGCAATCACAAACACCAAACACACATGTGGTTTCAGAATAAAACACACAGAAATATAGAATATAGGTATTTTAATGCACTGTTTTGCCTTTGTATTAAATACTTAGAAATTAATCTTTTCAGATTTTATTCAGTGACTACACTGAATTACAGTGAAACTACTATTTTAGGTCGAGTAGGTTTTATTGTCATAGTCCATAGTGAAATGAAACAACGTGTCTCCAGGACCAACACGACAGCAGAACAAAACTGAACACAAGAGCAAAAGTGCAGATTGGACAAAGACATGTAGTATGAAAATATAATAATAATAATAATAATAATAATAATAATAATAATAATAATAATAACAACAATATTAATAATAATAATAATAATAATAAGAATAAATTAAATATGAATCCTGTACTGGTAACATTTTAAGGGATAAGACTTGTTTTATGTAAAAAACATCAATGGTATGGAATGCATGAACCAAAAATGAACCTCAGTACACAGAGAAGTGCTGCCATCTACTGGAGGGTAATTGAATCACTGGCGTGTTCTGTTGGAGAGCAACAGAACACTCCCTATTCACTTCATTAGTGGGGCAGCTGTAGTCCTGGTGATTAGGATTTGCCCTTTTGATCTGAATGTTGTGGGTTTGAATCCTAGGACTGCCAGTGGCACCACTGATGTACCCTTGAGCAAGGAACTGTCCCAACACACTGCTCCCTAGGCGTCCACTGTTAGCTGCCCCCTGCTTTCCTTGGTGAATGGGTTAAATACAGACAACCAGGGGCGATTCTAGGTTCAGAGCTTTGGGGGTCCTGAGCACCCAGAGAGCTGCCTAGCAAGGCAAGATACACTTTACTCATCACAATGATAATTTTTCCCTGCCTCTTTCAGTCCCCACATCCTTAAATGTCTCCAGTTGCCCCGAGTTCTATCTGACTGTCTCCTTTGTGCAGTTAAAACCCTGTTCCTCCCTGTCCTTTTCGTTTTAATTTTATTCTGCCCAATTAATGATAATAATGTTATGTTGGAATATTGTTAAAGAGGGGCAAGAACTGCTTCAGTACAGTTTGTTTTGCAGATTCTGTATAGCACCTTTAATATAGAGAGAACACAACTTCCAGATTGTATGAGTAAAATTAGGAACTTTTTCTGTCAGTTTAACAGTTTCTGTTTTGCCTGTCACTGACTATTCCCTGTTTGTTTTCTTACCTGGTTCTTCCTGACCTTGTACTTTCTCCTCATGGTCTGCTCTTTCCTCTTTCCCTCTTTGAACTGGCAATCATACACAAATAGATTATATTCAATTAGATAAAGAAATTACATTAATATAAAATACTATTAACATCACTAATAAAAAAACTCTTCTCTCAGTGTACTTTCAATCAAAAGGCAAACAACAAAACCACGTGTACATTTAATAAAATATATGACTATTTAAACTAGAGATGTCCCGATACCACTTTTTTATGTCCGATACTGATACCGATATTCTAAATTTGGATATCTGCCGATCCGATACAAATCCGATACTAACCAAGCCTTTTTTTTAACCAGT
>JBBPDH010000017.1:15592656-15604619 GCA_037974565.1 Clupeocharax schoutedeni | reverse complement strand
ATATAGTTGCACTGACCTCATATATTGGTGATATATTTACACTGTTTGTGACTTGACGCAGAAAAAATTACCATTACAGGGCTTTTTCTTTTTAACTTTACATTTTTTATTGTAATTTTTAAATTATATTTACATCACTTTGATATCACTTTAAAACCTCAGTTCAGACTTTGCACCACCATGGTATGCTTCAGCCCTGCAAAAAAGAGTAAAAAGGTAGAAGAGTCACATTTACATGTGTACATTCCGTCAATAAACTCAATAGACACAATAAATTCACGTATGTGATGCCGTTTTGCATTTGGAGAGTTTACTGTAACAAGAAAGAGCCTTTATTAATTACAATGGCTAGTATGATACTATTATTAGTAGTGTTATTAATATTATTAGTAGTATTATTAGAGCAGTATTTTAGCAGTATTAGGAGCATTATTAACAGTATTAACAATATTATCAGCAGTATTATTCCTGCTATGGCAGGGGAATATTTTTCAGCATAGTTTAATTAGACCAACCAGGTCATGTGACCTGGGAAAGAATACAGATAGGTAAGTTTAGTACAGACACGTGTGGTCAAGCAAGCAGCAGGTCACTGGGCCTCTGCTGTTTCTGTTGGCTTATGGCTAGTTAATCCTCTTCCCTGGCCTAGAGAGACTTCTTTAGGATGTCTTTAGATCTTTAGATCAACACGTACCACACGTTGCCTTGCAAAATCATGTTAAGCAGGACAGTGAACCTCTATTGGTTTATCTTGCCCTTATGTGACATACTTGATTTTCTTTCTCAGCAAGGTATATAAGAAATGCAACAATGGGGTTTAATTTACACAGTAAGAACAATAAACGATTTTGCAATAGGAGTTTATTGTTATGGAATGAGATTTAAAGCAAAGTACAATTTTTACACTGTTTTTAATTTCATATCATTTCAGCTCAGTTCAGTCATTCTTCAAACCCTTGTTTAGGTCATTTAATATTTAGGATACAGTTTAGATTTGGATGCAGGGAATATTTAAAAATCGCAGCTGTTTGTCATTTGGAGTACAGCTTTTTATTTGACCTACCTGGCTCTACGCGAGTTGGCACTGAATGACTTGTGAGTTGGCAATAAATGATAATAATAACATAATAAATAGAGAAAAGACACATCTGAGGCTTTAATGTATGTGGGAAAAAGTTGACAGCAGGAATAAGCTTGGAGTAATATTTTTATATTCTTCCCAAATACTAGGACTTTGTCAAAATTAGTAAAATTACTGGAAAACTTTAGAGCTTTATATGTGAACATGACTGTTGGAGGTAGCTCAGTCGGTAGGATACTTGCCTCCGGACCAAATGGTAATGGGTTCGAATTCTACCTTCAGCACCCCCCTGAGCAAGACCCTTAACCCTAAGTTGCTCCAGGGAGAGACTGCCCCCTGTAGTTAGGGAATGGAAGTCGCTTTGGATAAAAGCGTCTGCTAAAATGACTGTGGCAGAGGCAGTAGCTCTGTTAACTGAGGTGCTTTTAACTGGCCTTTTCCACATACGACCAGTTTATCAAGTAGTCGAAATGTTATAGAGGGGTGTCTGACAACCAACAGGGCAATTTTCAAAGTGTTTTGTCCATTTCCCAGGCAAATGTCAGGACCCAGGCCAGTAGTTCTAAGTGGCCCATCTGGGGCTGGAAAAAGCACTCTTCTCAAAAGACTAATGAAAGAATATGAGGGAGTCTTCGGATTCAGTGTCTCCCGTAAGTAAAGTTTTCTGCCTTCAAACTAGAGCTCAAATTTCTTCTAATCTTTTGTATCCATTTCGTCAAGTTTGCTTCTCTCTATTGCAGATACAACCAGGAATCCTCGTCCTGGAGAAGAGGATGGCAAAGGTAGGACAGAATCCAAAATCTAGAAACCTGAATTCATTGTTAATGTTTATAGAACATTTTCCAGTGGTAAAACAAAGATTATTCTATTTCAATAGAACACACGATTCCAAATCATCATAGAATAATCTTCCACAGACTTGTCAACATCCATAATCTTTCAAATACATAAAGTCATGATCCCCAGGTGTAGATGTCGGTTGAGTCTCCCAGGTATTGAACAACCAAAACACTCTACCCAGGATCCCCTTTCTGATAAAGCCCTTCTACCCTCAGAACGAGGCTTGACCATGACTTCACAGCACACTGACATTGAAGCTTTGTCGCTTCTTACTCCCAAGTGAACTGTATCTAAAAATTGTGGGGGTAAAAACATATCTTTTTTCGCCCCAATGTGCCTTTTGTTGTTTTCTCCATAGGACTCAATTGTCTCCCAATGCTTCTGGGGGCAACGTTACTACCTGTAGCAGACGTCCTATCTTCTGTATCATCTGAAGGTGTAGATCATATTTTAGCTACTGAATCTTTACCGTTACATCAGATTGTTATGATCGTTAACAGGAAGAGAGAGAGAGTGATGGGGGTTACTTTCATCTTTCTCAATTCAAACCTGGAAAAAATTTTCACAATTCAGGCCATTGTTAGATGATTAGAACTTATGTTGGTTCTCAACATTTCAATGCCAATGTGCACTTTGGAGTAAAAAGCTTTTGAAAATAGCCCCCTGTGTTTTCTATATGTGTCCTATGTGTTCACCCTTAAGATTCTCCCTGTGGTCCAAACACTGAAACCTGGCAAACCATTAGCATCACAACAAGCTTTGTTAAGTTTTACAAATATGCATAATAATCCTATACATATGGGTGCATGTCCAAGTTAATGTAAGGTTTTGTTCTCAGGATGGAAAAGAGTGAAGATGTTGAGTATACTTAGTCATTAAATGATTGCAAGAAGACCAGCTGCTTGGATTATAACTAAATGAGCCACATTCAAAGCCACTGTATAATATACTGCAATAAAATTAAACTAAATGTATTACACTGTAAAGAAATTAAGTACATACAGTCAATCCCAGTTACAAACTGAATTCTGTATTAATGTGGCAAGTTATGAAAACTCGTTAAAACTGTTTTATTTGGGGAAAAAAGAATGTATTGAACTTAATAGTAAAAGCTAATTGACCTACTTGGCTTTCCAAGCATTAGATCATCTGGACATGTCCAGATTAATATCAGAACATGGGCTAATCTTTAAGATGTTCAGCTGCAACCGAAGTCTACTGTTCATTTTCACATACTTTAGCTGACACTACAGAGTAGTTTGTTGTGATTAACATTGCAGTTTAACTAATCCTATAATCTTATACATATGGAACATGGATGTAATTTATCGTTTAGTATTCACTGACACCACACTCTGTCAGTGCAAACTACGCAGTAAAGGGTAATTCATTTAAAAACCTGCCGTTTTTTTTTCTACTTTTCATATCCTTGCATAAAGTTCTTACTACACATTGTTGTCATGCTAATGACTGTGTCCTATAAATGCTTTAGGGATGTCCTATCATACCCGGAAAGGGTCAGTGGTTTGCAGGTTTTTATTTAATAAAGCAGATTAAAGCAGACTAAACCCACTTAATTACATCAGGTGAGGTCATGCTTAGAATAAAAACCTGCAGCCACTGCAACCATTTGCAGGTAAGATTGGTGCTCCCTGCTATAGAGAGATTTCTCAGTGGTTCTCAATCCAGTTCAAACCAAACACAACTGGTTTTCTTTGCTCGAACACACCCGATTCTAGGACACCATGAGCCAGAGTCAGGCATGTCTGAGCAAGAGAAAAGTGCACTGGGTCTTGAGGGCTGTTTTAGAGTACCACTGATTCAGCTTCTTGTGTAGAAATATGGCTCCTGGAGTAGTGTGAATGTTACACGTTATGCTGCATGTTCTTCAGAAACCCTTCTCCTGGCTGTGCAGTTGTGCAGTTGACTGTAATTGCACACCAAAGGCTCCACTTTGCATTGGAGCTGAGAAATAATGTCTATGTGGAATTAAATATAGAAGTGGCGATATTTAAATGATGCTGATCATTCACATCACAATGTCATATTCATGATCACACTACAGCACAAAAATATGGGGCCACAGAGCTTTTCACTGTGGTGTTTATAGGTCATTCCATAGCAGCTCACCTATGTCATGGATTTTATGAAATACCTCTGCTTTGCAAATGAAACCATGAAAAGTTCAAAGCTGTGCTTTTAATAGGTTTTTAGCTATACGTTTTCCTCACCTAATTTAAAAATGGCTTTTGTTTTGTATAAATACAATATTTTGCCCTAAAACTACTTTGATGTTGACGTGTTCTCATGAGTAATGGTGTGTTTTTATAATGCCAGTGTCCTTTTTTAATGTCACAGCATGGAAGTTTTGTCAGTTCTTTGTCATATTCTTTTTGCTAAGTTTTGTGCAGAACACCGTTTCACCAAACCTATACTAAAACTAATAATATTATATACTTTAAAAAGTATTTGTTTGTATTTGTTTCTCAAATGTGTCTGTTGTTTTTTCTGAATAAAGACAGTTATTTATCTTAAATATATAACTAAATTAGTGAAATGACTCCATGACTGAATTTTTTTTGAGCACTTAATTAAAAATCATAAAATCCTAAAGTAAAGCACTACTTAGAAAAACACTATTTTTCATTATTAAATACAGGGTTATTAAATGCATGGTTGCATGAATTGTCTGATGGAAATCCATGGTGTGGCCTGCCGGCTCCTGGGTAAAATGCTGTGGAATGACCTTTTTGTCTCATTGATGTTGATTGATACAAAAGTCATACCTCTGAAAAGAGAATATGTCATCAAGTGTGTTTTTTGATTGGCAGGGAAATCTCTGATATCTCATACCTCCGCACCAGAAGTCGAGTAGATGTGTCTGAAGATGTGTGCAGTTTCAGTGATGGTTTTCTATAGATTAGAGATAAACTCAAGGACTCTCCTTCTGTAGCATTTAAGAAACCTTCTTAACTTACTGAGTCTTACCAGTAATCCTCCATCTGTTTCTGCTGCAGATTATCACTTCGTCACCAGGGAAAAAATGCAGGAGTCCATCAACAACGGTGAATTTATTGAAAATGCAGAATTCTCTGGGAATATGTATGGCACCAGGTAAAGTTCTTTCATTATAACGCCAAGCTAGTAATTTTTTAAAAACCAAGCAGGAAACCCTATGGAAGGATTTGTCATGTTGGCATTTTTTAAAACTTTACTAAGTTATTTTTAACCAAACATGCTTCTATAATATAAATACTTAAATTAATATTCATATAATATATAGTTAAAATATTAATTAAATGGGATTTTAGATTCAGTAGTTAAGAATTTGAAGTAAAAAAAATTATCATATACATGCAAATTTATTTATGATGTATGTGTGTGTATAATAAGACTAATTAATACTAAAAACAATTTATATATTTATTTGCAAGACAATTGGTTTTATAGTAATAAAACCCTTGATGTATATGTGCTTTTGAGCATTATATATAAGGCTGGGAAAAGGCTGTACTCCTTCACTATCATGTGAAATAACCTTTTCATTACCTAAGGTCAGACAGTGCTACTGAGGCTGCTAGGTCTCATGTTGGTTCCAAAGAACTGGCTTCTGTTGCTCTGTACTCATGGTGTTGCATTTAATCTTAGTA
The DNA here is from genome assembly GCA_037974565.1 of Clupeocharax schoutedeni. Taxonomy (NCBI): domain Eukaryota; kingdom Metazoa; phylum Chordata; class Actinopteri; order Characiformes; family Alestidae; genus Clupeocharax; species Clupeocharax schoutedeni. The sequence continues at coordinate 15,599,048 of JBBPDH010000017.1, read as the reverse complement.
AGATTAAGGGAAATAACCACTAGACCTGACATTTATCTTAATCCCACAAGCTTCTTAATCCACAGTGCCACAGTAGGAACAGTGACTAAGGGACTTAATTTTAAGCCTTGCTTTAGGCCTTTTTTTGATTCTCTTAAGCCCTAAAGTTTAAATTGATAAGAGCAATCTGATAGTAGTTTTTTAAGTATTTAGACTGTACAGAAAATAATCTCTGTTTCAGTTTTGTTGCTGAATTGAAGTAAAACACAAATATTTTCAATTCTCAATAATCCATGCCAAAGTTTAGGAGAAAATTAAAAGATGGATAACCCCCTCTAAAAACAATTAATCTTGTGGAATGAATAGTAAAAAGTGGTTATGGTGTGCATGTGACAACAATATCAGTGCTCCACAAGTGTTGCTTGTATTGGAGGGCTGTGCGAAAAAATAACTCCTGGTGAAAGGTCACATTAAACCTCAGTTGAGCTTGAAGTTCAAGCAGAAAAAAATATTAGTAGCTTATCTACCTGGCCTTACCACATTTTGCCAATACAGTTCACCATCTGAAAAAATGGATGGGCCACAATTCGGTCAGATTCTTGAGGAAAACCTGTTGTCCTCTGCCAGAAATGTATCACCGTCCAACATGATAATACACTGAAGGGCACAGAAAATTGACAACACAGTGCCTGAAGGAGAAAAATGTGACTGTTCTTTTGTGGCCCAATCAGAACCCAGTAAAACTGGAGTCAAAGCCCCCAACATTACTTCCTAGTAGTTAAAAAGAGTTTGAGCTGAAAATTCCTCTGCATGATTTAATTTGCAATCTAATGTAGTATCAGTGCTTAATTTACTCTTCTCTGTCATTCCATTCATCAGCAAGTCCTCTATAGAGGATGTTCAGGCCCAGAACCTGATCTGCATCCTAGACGTTGACATTCAAGGAGTGAAAAACATCAAGCAGACTGACCTGAACCCCATCTATATATCCATCCAGCCGCCATCAATGGAGATATTGGTAATATAAAGAGTGGCCACTGATAAAACAGACACACACACACACACACACACAATCAAGTGTAAAGTGTCTGTAATACAAAAAATATAGAAAAGCTGGTCTACAAACATTACTGCACGAATAACACATTTTTACATTTTTTACACAGCTCACACTACAATAGCTCATTAAAGGATAGTAACCTGCATTTTACATGCTCATACTGCCGCAAATTGTTCAAACAGTGAACAGAAAAGAAGGAAAAAGTGGTCTCTTAATTTTTTCCACTGCTGTGTATATATGGCCCCTTTCAATACAAAAGAATACACACGTACATAAACTAACTGACATGTACACCTACTGAGATCAGTATATGTGCCTTTCAGGAACAACGTCTAAGAGACCGGAAGACGGAAACAGAGGAGAGTTTACAGAAACGTCTGGAGGCAGCCCGGGTCGACATGGAGCTCAGTAAATACCAACCCTCTTCATTCATTCTCTCATTCTGGCTCTGTTTACAGTTTTGTGTTCAGTGTGAGTAATATTTCTCTCTGCACATGTAGGTAAGGAGCCAGGCATTTTTGACTTGGTCATCATTAACGATGACTTGGATGAAGCCTACGAGAAGCTTAAAAGTGTTCTTATTGAGGTAATTCTCAAAAAGAAGAGGTACCTGTGTTAGACTGTTGGAGACCTGGAGTCTACAGGCTGTCCACTTAACTAACAGTATTACTGATAGCAAAATTCAGGACTGTTTTAGGACTACATTAAATGTTTCAGGAATAAAAGTATAGGGATTTAACCATTTTAGCTGTTTATGCTTTGACCGTATTTGCTTTGCACTCACCACCATTCTGAAAGACTCAAATGGTTTTCTTTTTCTCCCACAGGAAATTGAGAAGGTCCAGGATGCCAAAAAGTAAAAGGAAAAAAGCAGCCTCTTTATTCTTTCTCGGTACGGACATGCAGCCCTTTCATCCAGCCTTCTAGCGCACAGTCAGGATGAAGGGACACAAGTCCAAAACCCCACCAGTACCTAATTCTGACTGATGACCAGAATTCCTTTTATCAGTGATAAGATCAAACGAACCCTCGATCTGTTTATTTAATACTGACCTCTCTTGAGATGTCTTTTTTCAACTATTGCATCCACTATCCTGTTGAACAAGCACATTAATTTAAACTAGCCACTGAAAGACAGTTGTGTAACTTCATGATATATAATGCCTCTAGCCTGAGTAACACATAAAGCAATTTGTCCAGTAATTACATTGACTTGTATGTACTGGTGCGTAGTGTTTGACAGTGTCCAATAAATGCACAGACCATTAAAAAACAATTCATAGGCATAAACTGAGTAAAGTAACTGAAAAGTAATAAAACTGTGTGAAAAGGAATACACACCCATGCATTTTGTACTTTTTGGTAAGACCACCGCAAACATCATTTATTTGTTTTTGGGGGATATTTTCATCCATTTTTGTATATGCCCCCCCCCCGACAGAGGGAGCTGGGTCTATCCAGCGTTTCTCAAACTATGGGCCGCGGACCGGTGCCAGTCCGTGAGAGGTTTCCTGCTGGTCCCACCCCCTTGACTTCACGGCTCGCCCCTTTGTCTCATTCGCTCCAAACTCTTCACGGACACACACACACATGCATTATGAGAGCCACGAAAACAAAGGACATAAACAGGCTTAGAAAACACGCTCCCCAAAGCCTGACTTGACTGGTCCCCAGGACAAATAAGTTTGAGTAACTCTGGCCTATACTACGCAAGCTATGATGAATTTCACCAAGATTACAATGAGATAAACAGCGTTAAAAAAATTTATCTATGCCAACCTCTAATATATATATATATATATGTGTGTATAGGTGTATATATATATATAGGTATGACAAAGGACATTGAAATTAGAATGCTTCTGTGACTCAGGACATTTGAGGTGTATGACATATCATTAATGACTCAGGTCGACTAGTTGGTCAACAAAGTCTAAGTTGAGTCGACTAGTTTTTCGGTGATTTAATCGCACATTCAGCGGAGGAACACAGGCATCCAACATTGAGCAACTTGTAATGTTCTCTGTAACATTAACAGTCAACATGACAATTAAACAAAACAAAACAAAGGGTGGTAAATTTAAGTGTACAACTGCGAGTGTGTGTCTGTCTTCTCCGCTGCATGTCTCTGGTCTTGTTGTGGTCCCATGTTTAAATTCCCCTCACGCCAACGGTACTGACCCTTTCATGAAGGCACTATAATAATTGGTTAAACCAAGGAACGCGTGCCAGCGTAAGCCAATCAGAGGCAGAGATTGCATTGTACACAAGCGAGGGCAGAGAGAGGGGAAAAAAACACTACTTATTATATAACAGTGGTGGCTCCTGGTCAATATTTTTGGTGAAACTAACCACCCTTCATGAGAGTTAAGAGACGTGACTTGAGAGTAAGGTTGAAGGCCTGTGAGTTAAGCAGCTACCAGAGGACGGTTCTCCACCTGAGCAGGGGGTCATAGAGTGGCTGCGAGAGTTGGACCTCCCCATACAACATGTGGCTGATTTGAGTTCTCAAAATAAAGACTTCAATTTACTTAACTCCTCACTGTGTGTGTGCGTCCTTCCACCCAGGCACCATAACTGGCAGGGTGGTGGGGGGATCGTTAGCAAGCGGTCAAGCTAACAAGCTAATGCCCTCCTTCTGTGCATTCATAAAAGTACTAAAATGTACATACTAAATATAAAATAAAATAAATAATAAATACTAGTAAATAATATGTTACATGTTTTGATATGTATGAAGCTTCAGTCTCACACTCAAGGTCAGTGCTCAGTACATAAAAGAGAACAAAGTGAAAACAAAGGTGGTGATTGGCCACAGTGCTATGTCAGTCATTTTGAAGTGGAGAACTACCCTATCACAGTAGGTAGTCACTTGATTCACAGGTGGGACTTATTTACCATTAGAGTCCATTGAAACCTCAAAAATTTACTTTGAAATGAATTGGGCCACTGGTGAAACATGTTTTACTGAAATTCTCTGTTTCACAAGAGGTTGGGTGTGGCGCTGTTTCACGTTTTGAGCAGAGCCGTATACAACAGGAACGCTATTGAGGAGCTGAAATTAGGAGAGCCACCTTAATTTTATGAGCGTTTTTTGTTTCACACCAATAAGAAAGTGATTGTATTTTTTGTATAACATTCTTTCACCTATAGCCTTATAGAAACTGCCACCACTAATATGTATATATATATATACAAACCCGATTCCAAAAAAGTTTACAAATGTACAAATTATGAATAAAAAGGAATGCAATAATTAACCGGTAAACCGGCCCCTGTGATTTACCTCTGTGCATGAACCAGGCTGGAACACAGGAATCCATGCTATGGATTTTATTAAACAAAACAAAACAGAAACCAGGCACGAGGGCCGCTAGAAACATGAACGTGAATACAGATACAGACTAGGAAAAAACAAGTTTAAAGGAGGCACATAAGGCGATTGACAGACAAGGGAAAACAGGCAAAACAGAACTTAAATACACCATTTAGGCCCTGTCCACACATACACGGGTATTTCTGAAAACTGAGGTTTTGGGTCGGTGAAAACGTAGGTTTTTAAAAACTCTGGCCAAAGTGGCGATTTTTGAAAACTCAGTTTCTGCGTTTGCGTGTGGACAAGAAAAACAAAGGTTTTGAAAAACGGACCGTGCGCCACTCATATTACGTCATCGTATGCACCTTGGTTGTCATCTAAAATGCCTGACGTGTACAAAATACTGCGGCTCTCAACCACATTAGAAGTGTTTATACTCATGCGCGGAGTTACTGTCCATCCAGTATGAAGGGCAGAGACGCCAGCTTCGGATACTATTACATTCAACACAGACACTGTCTCTGCCAATGCGCCCGCCGCCAACGTCGGCGCCGGTTTTGGACGAGACCTGGGGTTATTCCATGAAACAGGATTAAGGGAAAGTCTGGCTTATTTCAAGGGAAATTAAATCCTGTTTCGTTTTTTGTGCTATTGTTGTTTGTCTACCCAAAACAGTTAATGATGCTCCCCCTCCAAGCCTTCTGATTGGTCAACAATGCTATATGGTTTAAGGTTATATTGCCACCTGCTGCCTTGGCATGCTCTTTATGTCGTTGTGTGTGGACGGAGATTATTTTATAAACATGCTCGTGTGGAAGCGATTTTTTTAAGAAACGAAAATGGAAAACCTCAGTTTTCAGAAATAGCCGTGTACGTGTGGACATGGCCTTAATCACAGTAACAAACACAAAAGAGGTGAACACGGGGAACCAGGGGCAGAACAGAACAGAACAGAACGTCAAAATCTCAAACACATAATAAACAGAATCAAAACAGTGAAAAAACTGTGAAAAAACAGTGGCCCCTAGTGGCTGACCCAACCGTCACAAGCATAAACTTATATATTGAAAATAGATAACATATCTAGTGTCTCTTAGAGTTCAGGATGGGCAGAGGATCACAAGTTTGCACCAAAAAATTGTGGAGCAATATCAAAGGAGTTTCTCAGCAACAGACTGCAAAGAGTTTAAAGTTATCACCATCTACAGTGCATAATATCATCCACAGGGTCAAGGCCGGAAACCCATACTGGATTCCCGTGATCTTCGGGCCCTTAGACGGCACTGCATCACAAACAGGAATGCTACTATAATGGAAATCACAATATGGGCTCAGGAATACTTCCAGACAATATTGTCGGTGAACACAGTCCACCATGCCATTTGTCGTTGCCGGCTAAAGTCTATAGGTCAAATAAGAAGCGCAGGCATTTCTTCTGGACCAAGGCTCATTTAAAATGGACTTTGGCAAAGTGGTAAACTGTTCTGTGGTCAGACAAATCAAGTTATTTTTTTGGAAAAGTTCAGTTTTGAGACTGCCACAGAAAATTGTATGGTGAGTGGACAAATCCAATCATACTTGTCAATAAGATTGATTAATCAAAAAAAGAAACAAATGAGCACTTGTCAAATACTGAATGTCTTTGATAATCTAATATTACATTGTTATTAAATTACAATGATTTTAACATTAATTACATTTATCAGAAATGTCTCAGACCCATTTGCTTAACAGCTGGGCCATTTGCATGGTCATTTTAAAAATGGTGGGACAGCTAATGTTGAACAATTTTATTAGATCAGCACAAAAATATTGAAAGCATCCCTTATTAATCATAAGATAAATACAATTTGTGTCCCAAGTGATTAATTAAAAATTGACCCAGTATACCCAATATAACACTATACCTAAATGTTTCAGTGTTTTGTATTGTTTCTTTCAGTGGCCTTGTACTTATTCTTCTTGACATTGACTGGTCACATGCAGGGCATTTTATTCTGAAGAGTAGTTGATTTAATGGTGGTCGAACTCAAACGT